>JAOWBU010000218.1:0-7500 GCA_026212405.1 Petrea volubilis
CCGCAGCGGAACCAATTTTTCGCGCCACGTGGTGCCCCTCAAGTTTGCACTCAACCCGAGGTTCCAGGCCAATTCCATCTCGGAGTCTTTTCTGATGGACCCGTAACATACTCGAGCTCAGAAGCTCAACTAGGTGGCCCTTTAGGTGCACGACACTCATCCCTCGGAGTACCCTACGCTCGGAGGCTCGTGGCTGCGCGCCCTCTCAGACTGAGTCTTACTCTCGGCCCCGACTAGCTAGCTACTCACCATGCATTCGCTCCAATACTAGGTCTGCTTGATCTTCTGATAGAAGCTGGAGCACTACTCGCTCCTCTTTGGCATCGCGGGCTACGGTTCTCACGCCCACGACGCCATTCTCGTTACTCGACACTCCCTCGGAACGCTTTGGCTTCATGGCTCGCCTTGGGCGTCCTCGTTCATGTCTCGCCCGAGAAGGGGCCACATTCAGTCCAAGGCTTACTCTCGGCTTGCCATCATCTCAAGTTCGTCCCGCATGTCTTGCGAGACTAGTTTCTTAGCCCACCGGTATCTAGCCGACATGTTTGTGCTCACAATGCGGCGTCGCCCCACGACGCATGTCTTAAGCCTAGGGACCCTCGTGCACGGCTTGACCCTTAGCGCGTGCCTACGAGTTAGATCACGAGGCATCCGAGTGCTTGCCTCGATCACTCGATCGACCTAGAGGTGCCGCCCCAATAATATCGAAGCACCGCGGGGCATAGCGTCCGTCATATGGCAGCCTCTGGGCGCTATGGGCGCCCCAACGTGGACCCACGGGTCCCACGCCGCTCGTTCGGTTCCCGACCCGACCGAGGACTCAAGACACTCCTTCGAGTGCCGAGAGCCGGCCCTTGGTGGCTGGCGTTGCCCACCAAGGATGCGCGCTTTGTGCTAGGACAGCACGGGGAGGACTGGCCGCTGCTCACCGAGGTGTGTCCCCCTTATAATAGGCTAAGAAAAATAAACGCTTGTGCCTGCATCGCATACTCAAAGGGCCGAGGAGTCACAATCTGGCGTAACTCCCTCGTCCCAACTCCAAATCGCACACCGCTTTCGCCTACACGAAGCTCCCGATGCGTACGTTATCATCACCAGGTTTCCAGCCCCAAACGATCCTCCATTCTCACGGAGTTACCCTCACTGTATGGCTGAAATTACACAACTGCCACTGCACTGGCAGCCTACGCGCTCGGTTACATTCCCGGACTCAAACGGCATCCAAATACGGCCCAAACTGATGGAGACGTCCCTAACACCCTTAGGAACACGCCACTGAAACAGTTTCGCAAATCTCCAATGATAAAGCTCTCTGCCTAAGAGTCAAAGTGCCTGCATCCGCGCAGAGCACTGCTTGTCGATCGCTCCTATACTTCAGTGCCCAAACGGACACGGAACGGCACCAAACTTGGTGGAGATATACCACATGGCCTGATGAGTGATCAGTTCAAACAGGAACCCAATTGCCACTAAGGAAGTGCCTCTGCTCATGCGCCGACAAAGCTTGCCAGGCGGGCCGACTGTCCTTGTCGCCCGCAACTCACACGGAGGGTCATGGTGTAAAGTGTGGTCCATGACACCCTCCCCCACTTGATCTGTTGACGTCCTCGTCAACACATACACAAGGGACTCGAAGTGTATGCGGTGCCCCGAATCAACTCTGAACCATGGTGACACCAGATCGTTCAAAGTGCGCCTTGTGCGCAACGCTCGACGTGCACCTTTTTGTACACGGATGGGAAGCTCCAGACGCTCCCCCACTTGTGCCGAAGCACAACTCAAATCTTTCCCTCCATGATGCTGGCCAGGCACACTTTGGAAGGAAGCCTACACGGCATCTCAGTACCACCTTTCACAGAATGCTGCGTTGCGAATAACACGAGTTCTTAGCTGGGCGTCGCACTCACGGCCACGTCGGGCACGCTTTAGAGGACCAGCAACTCGAGTTGAACTGAAAGTGATTCGGTCGATTGCAGAAACATGGCTGCACAAAAATTAACTGACTGTCGATTCCATTTACTGCGGAAACATGATTTGAAATGAACAAGCTTGGAGACGTGTGCGCGCACCACACTCTCCCCCACTTGAAGGGTTGCCGTCCTCGGCAACTCACAAACTGTTGAGCCCAACCCTTGGTCTTCGGAAGCTCAACCTTATCTTGACGGAAGGGACATTGCGTTCGCCTTCGTCCATTTGCAGCTCGAACCCGCACACTGCAAGAATGGGCCTTCTGCCCAAGAAGTCGACAGCTCGAACCCGCACACTGTTCGACCCGGGAGCTGACAGCTCGCCGCCAAGTAACCATTCCATTGTGGCCTTGTACACGGCACTGCACCACTCTAGGACCCTTGTCCCGCAACCCTTGTTGCACATACTGAATGGGGACTTACCCAACTGCCCCGCGGTCGTAGTCAAGTACCAATCCCTTGTGGCCTTGAAATACTACGCCGCCCAATCCAATGGGGACTTACTCCACTGCCCCGCGCTCACGGGACCACTCAGCTCATCCCGGCGCCCAGGGACCACTCCCCTTTTGGAGCCCGTCCCTATTTTATTCCAGGCCAACTCTCATGCTGACCCGCGCGGAAGGAGTCCATTGCTCCATCCACTTCAAGCAAGGTCGTCCCTGTCAGAAATCCTTCAACCACAGAGCCCATATTATGGTGTCCAAACAACTTCAAAGAACGCCTTGTCCATCACTGCACAAAGATGCACCCCTTGCTAGATGCACCATCTCAAATGCGGGAAGGAGTCTCATATGCTCCACCCAATTAACTCAGAGGATCCTGTCGGATAATCCCTTCAGAACACATCCTTCTCTCACTCGTGCCGATCCCACTAAGTAAACAGCCGACTCGGCTATAAACTGTTTACTAACTGCTGATCCCAAAGTCATGTCATTCCAACAATCGGTCCACTGAGGCAGTTTAAAGCCAAAGACAGTGCACATGACTGCTGTAAACAAGCATGATTCGGTCCAAAGTCTAGGTCATGACCCACTCGCTTGACGTTCGTGTGCCAATCCCATTCTTCACATAGTACTGGGGTTCTGGAAGGCAAATCTTCAACCATGCCCAAAGCATCTTCCGTACTAGATCAGAGATCCAGCTCTGATACCACGTGTCACGGGCGGACTCTCGAGTCGCGCAGCGGAACCAATTTTTCGCGCCCGTGATGCCCCTCAAGTTGCACTCAACCCGAGGTTACGGCCAAATTCCATCTCGAGTCTTTATGATGACCCGTAACATACTCGAGCTCAGAAGCTCACTAGGTGCCCTTCTAGGTGCACGGCACTCATCCCTCGGAGTGCCCCTACGCCGGAGGCTCGTGTCTGCGCGCCTCTCTCGACTGCGTCTTACTCTTCGGCCCCGACTAGCTAGCTTGCTCACCATGCTTCGCTCAAATACTAGGTCTGCTTGCATCTCTTGATAGAAGCGGAGCGCACTCGCTCCTCTTTGGCATCGAGGGTCGTTCGCACGCCCACGACGCATTCCTCGTACTCGACACTCCCTCGGAACGCTTTGGCTTCATGGCTCGCCTTGGGCGTCCTCGTTCATGTCTCGCCCGAGAAGGGCCACATTCAGTCCAAGGCTTACTCGGCTTGCCATCATCTCAAGTTCGTCCCGCATGTCTTGCGAGACTAGTTTCTTAGCCCACCGGTATCTAGCCGACATGTTTGTTGCTCACAATGCGGCGTCGCCCCACGACCGCATGTCTTAAGCCTAGGGACCCTCGTGCACGGCTTGAACCCTTAGCACGTGCCTACGAGTTAGATCACGAGGACATCCGAGTGCTTGCCTCGATCACTCGATCGACCTAGAGGTGCCGCCCCAATAATATCGAAGCCCGCGGGGCATAGCGTCCGTCATATGGCAGCCTCTGGGCGCTTATGGGCGCCCAACGTGGACCCCACGGGTCCCACGCCGCTCGTTCGGTTCCCGACCCGACCGAGGACTCAAGACACTCCTTCGAGTGCCGAGAGCCGGCCCTTGGTGGCTGGCGTTGCCCACCAAGGATGCGCGCTTTGTGCTAGGACAGCACGGGGAGGACTGGCCGCTGCTCACCGAGGTGTGTCCCCCTTATAATAGGCTAAGAAAAATAAACGCTTGTGCCTGCATCGCATACTCAAAGGGCCGAGGAGTCACAATCTGGCGTAACTCCCTCGTCCCAACTCCAAATCGCACACCGCTTTCGCCTACACGAAGCTCCCGATGCGTACGTTATCATCACCATGGTTTCCAGCCCCAAACGATCCTCCATTCTCACGGAGTTACCCTCACTGTATGGCTGAAATTACACAACTGCCACTGCACTGGCAGCCTACGCGCTCGGTTACATTCCCGGACTCAAACGGCATCCAAATACGGCCCAAACTGATGGAGACGTCCCTAACACCCTTAGGAACACGCCACTGAAACAGTTTCGCAAATCTCCAATGATAAAGCTCTCTGCCTAAGAGTCAAAGTGCCTGCATCCGCGCAGAGCACTGCTTGTCGATCGCTCCTATACTTCAGTGCCCAAACGGACACGGAACGGCACCAAACTTGGTGGAGATATACCACATGGCCTGATGAGTGATCAGTTCAAACAGGAACCCAATTGCCACTAAGGAAGTGCCTCTGCGCATGCGCCGACAAAGCTAGCCAGGCGGGCCGACTGTCCTTGTCGCCCGCAATTCACACTGGAGGGTCATGGTGCAAAGTGTCGGTCCATGACACCGTGTCAGGATTGGGTAATTTGCGCGCCTGCTGCCTTCCTTGGATGTGGTAGCCGTTTCTCAGGCTCCCTCTCCGGAATCGAACCCTAATTCTCCGTCACCCGTCACCACCATAGTAGGCCACTATCCTACCATCGAAAGTTGATAGGGCAGAAATTTGAATGATGCGTCGCCGGCACGAGGGCCGTGCGATCCGTCGAGTTATCATGAATCATCGCAGCAACGGGCGGAGCCCGTGTCGACCTTTTATCTAATAAATGCATCCTTCCAGAAGTCGGGTTTGTTGCACGTCTCTAGAATTACTACGGTTATCCGAGTAGCAGGTACCATCAAACAAACTATAACTGATTTAATGAGCCATTCGCAGTTTCACAGTCTGAATTAGTTCATACTTACACATGCATGGCTTAATCTTTGAGACAAGCATATGACTACTGGCAGGATCAACCAGGTAGCATTCCTTATCGACGTCGAGCGCCGCACGAGCCGGGCCGCGAGGGCACGGCCATAGCGGGAACGACGGTCGTTCGCACGAAGCGTAGAACGCTTTGATTTTTTGGGGCAAATAGAGGTCGCTGACCTCGTACCCGGTCGCTCTTTCCGCATCCGAGAGATCGAGCGTGGCACCGCGGGCCAATGACCGAAGCACGCGTTGGCGCACAACAAAAGTGGAACGCGGTGCACGCTTTGAGGTCCACCCCGCACCGCGGCCCCAAGAGCCACGGAGCAAGGAGGAAAAGGGTCATTTCAAGCCGATCGAATGCCTTCACAATAGGTATACGGCACAGGAAACCAGCAGCGGCCAAGGCGAACACGCAGTTTGGGCCAACAACTGAAGTGGCGCGAAGGAGATGTCGTCGCTGCACAAGCAAGGAACCGACATGCCCAAGTGCGCCAATCACCACTCACGCGCCCTTACGTTACGCTATGCTCGAATGCACAGGCCGTCGACCGTCGTCCCAACATGCTTCGAGCATTGCGGGTGACGAACGATAGCAAGTGCGCCCAAGCATGCCCCGGGTGGCACGAAAGGCACGAGACGGACGCAAAACCGATTATGGAACGAAAAAACAACAATGAGCTGGGGTTGGCAATGTTTCGAATCCCGAAGCTTCGCTCGCTGCGCCTGCCGGTCGCTCTCGCGAGCGGGGAGCTTTGCCTTGCTCTCACAAACACCGCGTAGGAGTTGCTCGCACGATCAATGACATGGGGCGCCAAGCGCACACCCAATACCATCCGGGCAACGGTCGCCCATGACGCCGCACGTTGCACGC
Organism: Petrea volubilis; assembly: GCA_026212405.1. NCBI lineage: Eukaryota > Viridiplantae > Streptophyta > Magnoliopsida > Lamiales > Verbenaceae > Petrea > Petrea volubilis. The sequence continues at coordinate 5,992 of JAOWBU010000218.1, forward strand.
TCGGGCCTCCCGCCGAAGTGGCTCGCTTGATTCCACCATACCGACGCAAGGAGGAGCACGAAGCGCTCGTCCCAGCACGGTACGGCAATGAGACCGCCACTCGCCCCCCCGACGGGTTGCCTTCGCAGGCGCAATGCTTTATCATGCGCTCCCGATGCCGCTTAAGCATCAAGTGCTCGCCCAACACCGAGTTGCCATCCAACGCACGCCCAACGCCCGATAGGCATTGATCGCACAAGACGCAGCACGCCGCACGCTTGAGCTCGTCCGGGCACCGTAACAAATCCCGAAGCTTCGTTCGCTGCGCCTGCCGGTCGCTCTCGCGAGCGGGGAGCTTTGCCTTGCGCTCAAAAACACCGCGTAGGAGTTGTTTGCACGATCAATGGCGGGGGGCACCAAGCGCACACCCAATACCATCCGGGCATCGGTCGCTCATGACGCCGCACGTTGCACGCTCGGGCTTCCCGCCGAAGTGGCTCCCTTGATTCCACCGTACCGACGCAAAGAGGAGCATGAAACGCTCGTCCCAGCACGGTACGGCAACGGGTACTCCACTCGCCCCCCCGACGGGTTGCCCTCGCAAGCGCAATGCTTTATCATGCACTCCCGATGCCGCTTAGGCATCAAGTGCTAGCCCAACACCGAGTTGCCATCCAACGCACGCCCAACGCCCGATAGGCATCGATCGCACAAGACGCCGCACGCCGCACGCTTGAGCTCGTCCGGGCACCGTAACAAATCTCGAAGCTTCGCTCGCTATGCCCGCTGGTCGCTCTCGCGAGCGGGGAGCTTTGCCTTGCGCTCACAAACACCGTGTAGGAGCTGTTTGCACGATCAATGACAGGGGGCACCGAGCGCACACCCAATACCGTCCGGGAATCGGTCGCTCATGACGCCGCACGTTGCACGCTCAGGCTTCCTGGCCGGAGTGGCTCCCTTGATTCCACCGCACCGACGCAAAGAGGAGCATGAAACGCTCGTCCCAGCACGGTACGGCAACGGGAACTCCACTCGCCCCCCCGACGGGTCGCCTTCGCAAGCGCAATGCTTTATCATGCACTCCCGATGCCGCTTAGGCATCAAGTGCTAGCCCAACACCGAGTTGCCATCCAACGCACGCCCAACGCCCGATAGGCATTGATCGCCCAAGACGCGGCACGCCGCACGCTCGAGCTCGTCCGAGCACCGTAACGAATCTCAAAGCTTCTCATCGGAACACAAAGCCAACGCATGCCCACACCGAATCCAACCGAGCGGAGCCGAGCTCAAGCCCCGCGCCTTGGGATGGTTCCATCATGATGGAAAGGGGGAGGCCATCCCAAGTAGCCCACAACTCGTGTTGGCAATGCTCCGACGCTAGTAGCTTCGAACGATTCGCCGACGAATTGCCCCAGCGAAACGGATGCCTCGTCGTGCCAACCGACCCCGGGTAGGTCATCGGCTGCACACAACTCAACACGCCGCTCGCTCTAGGCGACTCGCCGGAAAATCCGCCGGACAGCCGCCGAC
>JAOWBU010000218.1:12500-17500 GCA_026212405.1 Petrea volubilis
TACACACAAGCCCTTCTATTTTCATCCATATATACCTAATAACCTTCCATATACTCCCTTATTTCCCTCACATACTCTTGAAGGAGGAAGTCAAGTTGATCTAGCCGAAACAAATCTATAAACTTGATAAACTCCTAAGGTGAGTGCTTTGTCAATTCCTTTTTGGGGCTTTGAACTATATGATATAAATATTATTCGTATAGCCTACCTTATTAAATTTATGCCATCAAATCTTTCGGAAAATGTTTTTCATACATATAAGACAAGTTATTTTCAAAAATATTGCATTCTCTGATATTGCCAGTTGTATCTGTCCCGAAATGATTTTTGACACCTTTGGGATATCATATTTTAATTATATTTCTATGTATCCCAGGTGTAAAAATAATTTATTGCTTTGTTGACAAGTTGTGAGCCATATCTGTTTCGTTATATTTCCGTTTACCCTTGGGGACGCCCTTGGGAAGTTTGGGCCCAGGTACTTATAAGAGGAATTTTATCGGGCGGAACAGACCGTCGATGGAACCTTTTATATGATACCATTCCGTGAAACCAATTTCTACGTACAGCCGGAGGATGACTGTAGTAGGGATTGGAGCGATGTATTGCACGGACGCGTGATACATCTCCGTCTTGTTTAGCGTCGAGGTGGCTTCTCGACAAGGGAGGCATAAGGGTTTCTATTATGATTTATCTGTTTTGGGTAGTCATAAGGTTGGAGACTCCGTCTTGGGCTCACTGTCCGTATTACTCAGTTCAGTTATTATTATCAAGTTACATTTCACACTACGTGCACTTTATTATGATTTAACTGTTTTGAGTCTCATTTTCAGTCAATTATATATCTATCTAAATGTGGCCTCACTAAGTCATTTGGACTTAACCCCTCGTTTCTTTCTGTTCATTGCCTCAGAATCAGAATAATGGGAGTACATAGGATGGTAGCCGCTCCTCCAGTTGTATATTAAAACTTCATTTTGCTTTGTCTTGCTTTATAATCTGTAATTTGCTACTTGATGCCACTAGTTGGCTATTTTGATGTTGCGCTACTTGGTTGTACTAAATATAGTTATATATATTATCCATATTGCATACTTTACTCTACCTCCACTGCGTATTGTTAAGTTAGGCGTTCGTATTGGGTATGAATTCCAAAATTTGTGCTCAATGCGATCGTCGGTGGCCTCCAACCGTATAGGAAGATCCTAGCGGGAGGGGTGCCACAGCGGTGGTATCAGAGCCTAGGTTTAGGTTATAACCATGTGTTATATATAGGTAAGCATGCATACATATAGTCTTTGTTTTGACCAAATCACTATGTGTATATGTGCTCTGTTTGTGATTATCGAATATGCTATCCCATATTATATACATGATGTCGTGAAGTCTTCTGCATTACTTTATGTGATAATCATGTTTTGATAATTATTCCCTAGATTTGAATCCGTAACACTTAGAATTTTGATGGCGCCACGAAAAGGAGCTACACGTACGCGCTTACACTCCCAATCGACCCCAGAACCAACTCACCCTACTGTAACACAACCCAAGGAAACCGTCATCAAGGACCCACGACGAGGTTGGACCCAGAAGAAAATCATGTTCCAAACCAAGAAAATAATAATGATATTCTGAGCCAAATTGTTGGCGTTTGGAGAGAAATTAGCCAACAAAATCAAAATCACCAGTCGGATGATAGGATGCTAGATCGCTTCCTGCGCTTCAACCCACCAAAATTCTATGGGGAGCCTAACGATCAAAAGGCTGAAACCTGGGTAGCGGCAATCACCAAGATCTTTAAAGTTTTGCGCTGTAATGAAAAGGAACAAGTGGAGTTCACCGTATTCTTGATGGAAGGAGCAGCCCACAACTGGTGGAAGCTCGTGGAACAAAGATGGAATGCCAATCAAACACCTGTAACTTGGGAAAATTTTCTAAAGGAGTTTTCTGATAAATTTATACCCCAAGTAGTTCGGGATGCAAGAGAAAAGGAATTTATGGATTTGATTCAAGGGATCCTTACTGTTGCAGAATATGAGGCCAAATTCGCTCGTTTGGTACAGTATGCGCCACATATAATGAATGATGAAAGGAGAAAAACCAAACGATTCATCCAAGGTTTGCGGCCTGAAGTCCGATGGGCGTTAATGGCGACCGACATTGAGGAATATACACAGGCTGTCAGTAAGTCCATGGTTGTTGAGGCAGAAATTCGGGAAATCAAACAAATAACTAACAAAGTGAGCAAGAATAAGGTATCTAGTCCAGAGGGTGGAGGACAACTCAGACAAACCAATACAAGGAACAATAAGCGCCCTCGCATTGAAGGAAATCAAAATGTTAACCAACTTGGAGGCAGGGAAAGAATTGGATGCAACTACTGTGGACATCCTAGCCACGTAGAGGCAAACTGTTGGAAAAAGAATGGAAAATGTGTAGCATGCGGTAGTGATCAACACATGATTAAAGAGTGCCCGAAAGCCCGAAACCCTAATATCCTTGGCCCAACTCAAGAAGGAAGGACCCAAGTTCCACCTGTCGGAAGGCCAAAAGTAAAAGCTAGAGCTTACGCTCTAGAGGCGGATGAAGGACCCGATCCAACTGCAGTAGTGGAAGGTACAACTCAAATTTTAAACACTTCTATGAAAATACTATATGATCCTGGAGCTACTCATTCTTTCATATCTGTGGAATCTGTGAATCGATTGGGGTTATTGCTAGAATCTTTATCTTATAACTTTGAAGTCAGCACCCCCTTAGGATCTAGTTATCTTACTGATCGGGTTCTGAAAGGATGTCCAATAAGAATTGAAGGAAAAACATATCCCGCTGACTTAATAGAGCTTCCTATTCACAACTACGATATAATCCTTGGGATGGATTGGTTGTATCAACATCAGGCCCAACTAGATTGTTTTGCTAAGAGGATTATTTTAGGAAAGGATAACTCACCTGGGCCAATAATCCCCCTTAGTTCATCCAAAACCATTTCTCTTATCTCCTTCGTTGAAGCAAAGGAGTGTATCAAGGAGGGAGCATTAGGATTCATTGCCTATTTGCTCAACAAACCGAAGGACCAAATAAAGATAGAGGAAGTTCCCGTTGTAAATGAATTCCAAGATGCGTTTCCAGAAAAATTGAATTCATTACCCCCTCAGAGAGAAATAGAATTTGTGATCGACACCATACCAGCAGCTGAACCTTATTCAAAAACACCATACCGAATGGCCCCAGCTGAATTGAAGGAGTTGAAGAAGCAACTTGAAGAATTAATAGAAAGCGGATATATTCGGCCAAGTACATCACCATGGGGAGCGCCAGTGCTATTTGTTAAAAAGAAGGATGGGTCACTTCGGATGTGTATTGATTATCGGGAGTTAAATCGGATGACAATCAAGAATAAATATCCACTCCCACACATAGAAGAACTATTTGACCTTCTACAAGGATCACAAGTATATTCTAAATTGGATTTGAGACAAGGATATTATCAGCTTAGAGTTAAAGAGGAAGATATTCCTAAAACATCATTTAATACTCGATATGGGCACTTTGAATTTGTTGTTATGCCTTTTGGATTGACCAATGCACCAGCAGCTTTTATGGATATGATGCACCGGGTCTTCCGACCATATTTGGATCAATTTGTGGTTATTTTCATTGATGACATCCTGGTATACTCAAGGACTCCAGAACTGCATGCGGAACATTTGCGAATTGTTCTACAGACGTTACGAGAAAACAATTATATGCGAAATTTAGTAAGTGTGACTTTTGGTTAGAAAAAGTTACATTTTTAGGGCATATAATTTCCAAGACCGGAATTGAAGTCGATCCCTCCAAGGTGGAAGCTGTTAATAATTGGAAGCGCCCGAAGACTCCAACTGAAGTAAGAAGTTTTCTGGGTTTAGCAGGTTACTATCGGCGGTTCATACAAAATTTTTCGAAAATTGCAGAGCCCTTAACTCAACTTACTCGCAAGAATTCTCCTTGCCAATGGAATGAAAAGTGTGAAGTTAGTTTTCAAGAATTAAAAAGACGTTTAACCACTGCCCCAGTGCTGACACTACCTGAAGGAAATGAAAATTTTGCTGTCTACACTGATGCATCTAGAGAAGGTTTGGGATGTGTGTTAATGCAAAATGGGAAAGTGGTTGCTTACGCATCAAGAAAGCTTCGTTCTCATGAGTGTAATTATCCGACCCATGATTTGGAGTTAGCAGCAATTATATTTGCTTTGGCCAAGTGGAGACATTATCTGTATGGGACAACCTTTGAGGTGTATACAGATCACAAAAGCTTAAAGTACTTACCCACTCAGAAGGACCTCAACATGAGACAAAGAAGATGGCTGGAATTCTTGGAGGACTATGATTGTAAGATCCAATATCACCCCGGGAAAGCCAACTTAGTTGCCGATGCTCTTAGTAGAAAAGCCGGATTAGCACGATTAAGCAGTGGAATTGGGGTCTCTAAAAGTAACTTTATCATAAAGACTCATGCTCAAATAGCAGATCTAACTGTTCAATCAGAACTAGTCACCAAGATTCGGGAAAAGCAAGCAAAGGATAAGTGGAGTCAGAAGCAAATTGCCCAGGTAGGGGAAAGTACAAATGAGAAATATGGGATTGATGATATGGGGATTTTACGTTACAAGGGCAGAATATGTATAACTGAAGAAATGAAGAAACAGATTTTAGAAGAAGCTCATAAGACACCATATACCGTTCATCCAGGAGGAACAAAAATGTATCGAGATCTTAAACAGTATTATTGGTGGAATGGTATGAAGAGAGACATCTCAGACTTTGTAAGAAGATGTTTGACGTGTCAAAAGATCAAAGGAGAACACCAAAAGCCGGGAGGAATGTTACAACCATTACCGATTCCAACATGGAAATGGGATCAAGTTACTATAGATTTTCTAGTAGGATTACCTAAGGTAAGAGGTGGATATGATAGCATATGGGTAATCGTGGATAGGTTAACCAAGTCAGCAC
>JAOWBU010000218.1:27500-37500 GCA_026212405.1 Petrea volubilis
AGAAGCTGAAATTTCGTGTTTGTCAAGATGAAATTTTAGTTCAACACTTGCTGGAAACACTATTCACAGTGCTGAAAAATTTTGTTACAAGGCTGAAAACTCTTATTTTTGCACAACTGAAAAATCCGATTTTTTCAAACTCAAAACCTGTTTTATATGTTGTAATTCCAGTGTATAATAAGCTGGAAAAACAGTTTTTCAAATCTGTAAAGTTCGGCTTCGGGGCCTGGAAATTCCAGCAGCCGCGCAATTAAGCGTTTTGCGTCGCAGTCTGAAAATTCCAAGTCTCGTAAGCTGAAAACTCGAAATTTTATCAACCAAAACTTTATTTTACAATATTAGAAACATATTTGTGAAATCCCAGCAGGTTTTAGGCTAGAAATTCCATACTTGCAAACTGAAATTTTCTGCTCGTCGCAAATATTTGTAGACTGCGAATTTTCAGTTCATAAAGGTTGAAATATGTGTTCATTTATGTAAGATCAGTGTGAAAGCATACTGAAATTTTGTAAAACTATGTGTTATACATGAATTTTATGTGTACATGTTGGGCCCCAATGTGAATAGGGGTGGATGTGGTCGAGTTCGGCCGGGCGGCGTCGGGCTTGCCGGTCTTAAATTAGTTCTCGACCCTCCATCGTTGCCTAATCCCTCCTTGCATGGACGGAGTGTCTATGTACTGAAGTGGGTCGTAGGAAAAATCGGCATATGCCCGGGATATGACCACCGGAGTGATTGGTAGGGAATTGGAGTGTTTGGTTGGAAAAATCGGCACGAAGTGATAAGGTAGCCACCCGTCGAGGTGGAAGAAATCAAATGTGAAATTATGTGATTTATGTTCATAAATTTCTGTGATATGGTGCACAAACCTCACACGATCACCTTATGTTATATGCAAAGTTTCTACTCAACGTGTTGTTGACGTGTTTCATGTAATGTTTTAGCCAATCTTGAGACGAACGGAGTCGCTAGCGAAGGAGACATAGGAAGGCGGTTCGAAGCATTTGGCTAGTTATGCATGTTATAGGATTGAGGTTATTTTGTAGTCACGATCATGTAATAATAAACTTATGTGTACTTTTGGATTTTCGAATAAAAGTATGGGTTGGTTTTACTATTGTTTTGAAAAGTGGCATGTTTGTGCAAAAATTATAAATCGGGTATTTTCATAATTAGCTAGAAGTTTCGGGTCGTCACAGGTGGTATCAGAGCACGGTTTTTGGGACGTTAGGAATTTTGATTATGAATTGTCTAATGTTTGAACTTGTTGTGTAGCAGATGGCCTATCCCGCAGAATCCTCTAACCGTAGGTCGCGCTATCCGTGTGGGGCTGCCCGAGTGTCCTCCGTCCGAGTGCGCCCGCCCCAAGTTGATGAACTTTTAGTAGAACTAAGGTTGCTGGAAGAAAACTATGAAAAGCTTCAAGAGGATCTTTACCACACCCGCCTTAGTTTGGAGGGAGCCCAAAATCACATCTACCAAACACATCAGCATTACCAAAGTGTGCTCGAGCTTTTGTATAGCATGAGTAGGAAACTTGTTGGAGTCATTGAAGAGAATTTAATTCCTAAGCCACCCCCGGAGTTAGTGGTTATAAACTCCGGAGAGGGTACTAGCCATGCTCCCTATGAGATTGAGTAAATTAAGTGTCTTGAGAGCACCGTAGTGGTTGTCTAGTGTAATCGATGCTCATGTAAAGTTTGATAGGATATATGTTTTGCGTTTGCCGTGTATGTTTTTGCAATTGCCGTATGAGTAACTTCTATGTAGATAGGTTGTGTAAGTCTTATGTAAATAGAAATAAATGGGTTTTGTTTATATTACTAAACTGAATTTTTATGATGTAGATGTCGAATAGACGAACACGCGGTAATAACGGGAATCCGGAGGGTCAACTTACGGCTATCGTTGAGAGAATCACTACGATTCTTGAAAATCAGCATAATAATAATCACAATCACATAGAAACAACTAACGATGCCATTGCTAACTTTCTTAAGTTAGGACCCCCAAGTTTCAAAGGAGAACCGGACGACGTCAAAGCCACTAATTGGCTAGAAGCTATCGAGAAAATTTTTGAAGTTATAGACTGCGGAGAAGAACGGAAGGTCACTTTGGCTACATTCCGGTTGGAAGAAGACGCACGGCATTGGTGGAAAAGGGTCAGTGGAAAGTGGGAAGAAGCGAGGACTCCACATACATGGAACAATTTCGTTCGCGAATTCAATACACAGTATGTTCCTCGGGTTATACAAGAAAAACGAGAAAGAGAATTTTTAAACTTAGAACAACGAGAGTTAAATGTGGCCCGATATGAGGCAATGTTTACCCGGTTAGCCAGGTTTGCCCCTTATTTTGTTGAAAGTGAAGAAAGAAAAATATGGAAATTCACTAGTGGTTTAAGGATGGAGATACAAGACAAGATGGCACCGGTACAGGTGCAAACGTATATGGCGGCAGTGGAAACCACCCTGAAAGTAGAGAGCACTATGGAGCAGTTAAAGGTTAAACGTGGCCACTTCGTGAGACCGTCTCCTTTAGGGAGCCAAGCCGGGAGAAATTTCGGAGGAAGTAATAAGGTTGCTAAGACTAATATTTCAGGACCCCGGATGAATACTAACACTTCCCTACCCCAACGGAACCTTTCGTGTACCTACTGTGGAAAACCAAATCACACTGAGAGTCAGTGTTGGGTTAAGGCAAGGAAATGTACCCGGTGCGGAAGTAGTGAGCATTTCATCAGGGACTGTCCGCAAATGGGACCTTCACGGGAACGAGTTGCCAAGGAGAACGGAAAGCGTGGGGAAAAACCACGAGTGCAAGGCAAGGTGTTTGCCATTAATCAAGAAAGGACGTCAGAACCAACAGTGGTGGAAGGTACACTTCCGATTTGCCAACACTTGGCTAAAGTTTTGATAGATCCTGGTTCAACGCATTCTTATATATCGCGTAATTTTGTTTCTAGTTTAATGCTTGAACCTGAAGTTTTGCCATATGAATTAGAAGTAAGCACACCTATGGGAATCTCATGGAGAACCGACCTATTATTTAAGAACTGTGAGCTAGTAATTGGTGGAAAACCCATGAGGGCTGACTTGGTTTTATTGCCTATAAACGAATTCGATGTGATATTAGGAATGGACTGGCTAGCATCTCACTATGCCCAAATAGATTGTCACAATAAGATAGTGCAATTATGTATACCGGGCCAACCCTTAGTTGAAATAAGAGGAAACAAATTTTCCCCTTCCATACCAATTATTTCGGCCATGAAAGCTCATCGACTACTTCGAAAAGGAAATGATGCATTTTTAGCATATGTATTAAATAAACAAGAAGATAAAAAGAAAATTGAGGATGTTCCGGTGGTAAACGAATTTGTAGATGTGTTTCCCAATGATCTACCCGGACTACCTCCACATAGGGAAATTGAATTTACCATTGACCTAGTACCAGGAACAGCCCCGATTTCCAAAACCCCGTACAGAATGGCCCCTGCTGAATTAAAGGAACTTAAGACTCAATTACAAGAATTACTTGATCAGGGATTTATTCGGCCTAGTTCTTCACCATGGGGAGCCCCAGTTTTATTTGTCAAAAAGAAGGACGGTACCTTACGACTTTGCATTGACTATCGGTCTCTAAACCAAGTTACTGTTAAAAATAAATATCCACTACCGAACATCGAAGAGTTATTTGACCAACTACAAGGAGCTTCCGTGTACTCTAAGTTGGACTTGAAATCAGGATATTACCAAGTCTGAATCCAAGAAAAAGACATAGCCAAAACAGCTCTTAATAGTCGCTACGGACATTATGAATTTATAGTAATGCCTTTTGGACTAACCAATGCACCTGCTATATTCATGGACTTGATGAATCGAGTATTCCAGCCTTACTTGGATCAGTTCGTTGTGATTTTTATAGATGATATCTTGGTATACTCAAAGACCAAAACGGAGCATGAGAAACATTTGCGCATAGTTTTGCAAACTCTAAGGGACCAAAAACTTTATGCAAAATTTAGCAAGTGTGAATTTTGGTTAGAAAAGGTATCCTTTCTCGGTCATATCATATCCAAAGAGAGAATCTCAGTAGATCCGGAAAAGGTAAAAGCCGTTGTGGAGTGGAAACAACCTTCTACCGTCACTGAAGTTCGAAGCTTTCTAGGTCTTGCGGGGTACTATCGAAGATTTATTGAAGGGTTTTCAAAAATTGCTCGACCACTAACTAGGTTAACCCAAGCTAAGGTCAAATTTGTTTGGGACCAACACTGTGAGACTAGTTTTCAGAAATTGAAGAATTGCTTAGTCGCCGCTCCTGTGTTAATATTACCTAATGGGAACGATGGATTTCAAGTATACACCGATGCCTCTAAAGAAGGATTAGGTTGTGTACTAGTGCAAGATGGCAAGGTAGTAGCCTACGCTTCACGAAAATTAAAACCGTATGAGGAAAACTACCCTACTCATGACCTCGAATTAGCTGCTATTGTGTTTGCACTCAAGAAATGGAGGCATTATTTGTATGGGACAGCTTTTGAGGTGTTCACAGACCATAAGAGCCTAAAATACTTATTTTCACAAAAGGAATTAAACATGAGACAAAGGAGATGGATGGAGATGATTATCGACTATAACTTTAATATTCAATACCATCCGGGAAAAGTTAACAAAGTTGCCGATGCATTAAGTAGAAAGGCCACCACCTCTTGTTTGGCACTTAAGGAATGGAAGTTGTTAAATGATATTTCTGAGTGGAATCCTAAGGAAAAAGAGTTAGGAATTTTATTTTCCACCGTTCAAGCGCAACCTGCGTTATTAAGAAAAATCAAGGAAGCTCAAGAAAAAGACGCAAAACTTAAAAAGATCATGGAAGAAGTTGGTAATGGCAAAAGGGCCGAGTTTGCCATGTCCAATGACGGGATCCTCAGATTTCACAATAGGCTATGTATCCCCGATGATAACAATCTCAAAAGGGAAATATTGGAAGACAGTCACAAATCAAGATACACAATCCACCCGGGAATCAATAAGATGTACAAAGACATTAGAAAACAGTATTGGTGGACTAGCATGAAAAGAGAAGTGGCGGAATTTGTATCCAAATGCTTGACATGTCAACAGATAAAAGCCGATCACCAGAAGCCCTTTGGTCTCTTGCAACCATTACCTGTTCCCGAATGGAAGTGGGAACACATTACCATGGATTTTGTTATGGGTCTACCCCGCACCTCCAAGGGTCATGATGCGATTTGGGTTGTAGTGGATCGACTTACAAAAAGTGCCCATTTTATTGCCTTTTCAAAGACTTGTTCCTTGGATAGAATGGCTGAAATTTATAAACAGGAAATAGTCCGATTACATGGTATCCCCGTCAGCATTGTTTCAGACAGAGATCCACGATTCGTGTCTAAGTTTTGGCAAGGGTTGCAAAGCGCGCTAGATACTAAGTTGAACTTTAGCACGGCTTTTCACCCACAAACCGATGGACAATCTGAAAGAACCATCCAAATCTTAGAAGACATGCTTAGATCCTGTACCATCGATTTTGGAGGAGGTTGGGATCGTCATCTCGCATTAGCCGAATTCGCATACAATAATAGTTATCAATCCACCATCGGTATGGCTCCATTTGAGGCCCTTTATGGACGAAAGTGTCGATCACCAAATTGTTGGGATGAGGTTGGTGAGAGGAAATTGCTAGGCCCTGAATTGGTACAAGAAACTACGGAAGCTATAGAAACAATTCAAAAACGAATGGCCGCCGCTCAAAGTCGTCAGAAAAGCTACTCGAATAAGAGACGAAAGGATTTGGAATTTGAAGTAGGAAACTCGGTATTCTTAAAAGTATCACCACGAAATGGAATTTTTCGGTTTGGGAAGAAAGGAAAACTAAAACCTCGATACGTTGGACCTTTTGAAATTCTAGAAAAAGTAGGAAAAGTAGCATATAAATTGGCGTTACCCTCAAGTCTATCTGATGTTCATGACGTATTTCATGTGTCGATGCTTAAGAAATATCATCCGGATCCCTCTCATGTTGTGAATCATGATTCCCTCGAAATTGATAAAGACTTGACATATGTAGAGGAACCCGTTCGCATCCTTGAAGTAAGAGAACGAACCTTGAGAAACCGCTCCATTCCCATAGTCAGAGTCTTGTGGAAGTATCATAACCTCGAGGAAACTACGTGGGAAAAATTAGAAGATATGATGAGCAACTATCCACATCTCTTTGACTAATCGGGCCGAATTTCGGGGACGAAATTCCTTTAAGGAGGGGAGGATGTAAGGACCCGTATTCTCACTCCCATTATGTATAGATATAAGTATATGTGTTTATTTTATATTTATAGGTATACGTTTTCATAATGTTAATACCTTGTATTGCATATTCGTTTTTTCGAAACATGTATAAGTTAGGATTATTTCTTGTCCTAGTTAAGCATCATATAAACTATATAATTCATAAAAATATATGTATACACACATAAATATATATATATATATATGTATGTTTGGTTTTGTGTAATAAGATTTAGAAGATGTTTGGAAAAACCGTAAAGAAAGCCTAAAATTGCATTTTCTACCCCTAAATGATATTTTCTTCCATAAATATGTAAAATAAGTAAATAACTTATAAATTTTCAGATTTTAACTAAGGGTGGACGTTTTTTAAGGTATAAGAAACATAAAAATATTTTATACTTGGTAGAAAATCATTCTCAAGTCTTCATCCTTCAAGTAATGATGATTATGTACAAGTGTGCATACACTTGTATAATTCTTTCTAGATATTGTTATACATGTATGGACCAAATTAGCCTAGACTAACACTTAACCTAATTAGACTAACACTTAACCTAATTAGGCTTGTTAGTTGGACACTTAGTTGGAAAGAAAGAAATGATGAAGATTAAGACACAATAGTATTTTAATGCTATTTGTTACATTACTAATTATGAGAAGGATTAGGCATTAAGCATAAGAAACCACAAAAATCACCACACACCCCCTAAAAAACGTGCACTCTGCCCCTTATAGTCTCTTGCCTTCATCTCTTGTTAATTTCATCACAAATTTCAGCACTTTCATCCTTACACTTCCATACATCCTTTAAACTACAAGAACCTCTACTACTAGAAGGTAGAAACCTTGCCTATGGCATGAGTTAGCTTAGGTTTTTATGAAAGTATTAGCTTCATATCTTCCCCATTAGACCTTAAGAGGTAACCACAAGTTGGTTTCCATCTTGGGTCTTAGGGAATACAAGAAAATTTGGGTATATGCTTATAGTGACATTATGTGCATCTTGCCCTTGAATGTCTTGAAACCATGCTGAAATTTTGCTTGCAATAGGTCCAAATGATGCTTAAGTTATGTATTATGATGTTTGATACTTTTTATTACTTCAATCATGTGTTAGAAGCTGAAATTTCGTGTTTGTCAAGATGAAATTTTAGTTCAACACTTGCTGGAAACACTATTCACAGTGCTGAAAAATTTTGTTACAAGGCTGAAAACTCTTATTTTTGCACAACTGAAAAATCCGATTTTTTCAAACTCAAAACCTGTTTTATATGTTGTAATTCCAGTGTATAATAAGCTGGAAAAACAGTTTTTCAAATCTGTAAAGTTCGGCTTCGGGGCCTGGAAATTCCAGCAGCCGCGCAATTAAGCGTTTTGCGTCGCAGTCTGAAAATTCCAAGTCTCGTAAGCTGAAAACTCGAAATTTTATCAACCAAAACTTTATTTTACAATATTAGAAACATATTTGTGAAATCCCAGCAGGTTTTAGGCTAGAAATTCCATACTTGCAAACTGAAATTTTCTGCTCGTCGCAAATATTTGTAGACTGCGAATTTTCAGTTCATAAAGGTTGAAATATGTGTTCATTTATGTAAGATCAGTGTGAAAGCATACTGAAATTTTGTAAAACTATGTGTTATACATGAATTTTATGTGTACATGTTGGGCCCCAATGTGAATAGGGGTGGATGTGGTCGAGTTCGGCCGGGCGGCGTCGGGCTTGCCGGTCTTAAATTAGTTCTCGACCCTCCATCGTTGCCTAATCCCTCCTTGCATGGACGGAGTGTCTATGTACTGAAGTGGGTCGTAGGAAAAATCGGCATATGCCCGGGATATGACCACCGGAGTGATTGGTAGGGAATTGGAGTGTTTGGTTGGAAAAATCGGCACGAAGTGATAAGGTAGCCACCCGTCGAGGTGGAAGAAATCAAATGTGAAATTATGTGATTTATGTTCATAAATTTCTGTGATATGGTGCACAAACCTCACACGATCACCTTATGTTATATGCAAAGTTTCTACTCAACGTGTTGTTGACGTGTTTCATGTAATGTTTTAGCCAATCTTGAGACGAACGGAGTCGCTAGCGAAGGAGACATAGGAAGGCGGTTCGAAGCATTTGGCTAGTTATGCATGTTATAGGATTGAGGTTATTTTGTAGTCACGATCATGTAATAATAAACTTATGTGTACTTTTGGATTTTCGAATAAAAGTATGGGTTGGTTTTACTATTGTTTTGAAAAGTGGCATGTTTGTGCAAAAATTATAAATCGGGTATTTTCATAATTAGCTAGAAGTTTCGGGTCGTCACAGTACCGATGCAAAGAGGAGCATGAAATGCTCGTCCCAGCACGGTACGGCAACGGGTACTCCACTCGCCCCCCCGACGGGTTGCCCTCGCAGGCGCAATGCTTTGTCATGCACTCCCGATGCCGCTTAGGCATCAAGTGCTAGCCCAACACTGAGTTGCCATCCAACGCATGCCCAATGCCCGATAGGGATTGATCGCGCAAGACGCTGCACGCCGCACGCTTGAGCTCGTCCGGGCACCGTAACAAATCTCGGAGCTTCGCTCGCTGCGCCCGCTGGTCGCTCTCGCGAGCGGGGAGCTTTGCCTTGCGCTCACAAACACCGTGTAGGAGCTGTTTGCACGATCAATGACAGGGGGCACCAAGCGCACACCCAATACCATCCGGGCATCGGTCGCTCATGACGCCGTACGTTGCACGCTCGGGCTTCCCGCCGAAGTGGCTCCCTTGATTCCACCGTACCGACGCAAAGAGGAGCATGAAACGCTCATCCCAGCACGGTACGGCAACGGGTTCTCCACTCGCCCCCCCGACGGGTCGCCTTCGCAAGAGCAATGCTTTATCATGCACTCCCGATGCCGCTTAGGCATCAAGTGCTAGCCCAACACCGAGTTGCCATCCAACGCACGCCCAACGCCCGATAGGCATTGATCGCCCAAGACGCAGCACGCCGCACGCTCGAGCTCGTCCGAGCACCGTAACGAATCTCGAAGCTTCTCATCGGGACACAAAGCCAACGCATGCCCACACCGAATCCAACCGAACGGAGCCGAGCCCAACCCGCCCGAGCTGGGGCCCCGCGCCTTGGGATGGTTCCATGATGGAAAGGGGGACGCCATCCCAATTAGCCCACAACTCGTGTTGGCAATGCTGCGACGCTAGTAGCTTCGGAAGCTTCGCCGACGAATTGCCCCAGCGAAACGGATGCCTTGTCGTGCCAACCGACTCCGGGTAGGTCATCGGCTGCACACGACTCAACACGCCGCTCGCTCTAGGCGCCTCGCCGGAAAACTCGCCGGAAAATCCGCCGGACAGTCGCCGACGGCCGGCGATCGGTAGACGGAGCAAAGCCAACTCGATCCCACCCGTCTTGCTTGAGGGCGTGCGGGCTTGCCCGGCCGCTCGTGCGGTTCCCAAGGCACTCGGCACCCGACACCCCCTCAAACTACCTCCTCCCCCCTATAATAGGTTAAAAAAAAAAAAACCTTGTCACAGAACTAGACATTGAAAGGGCCGAGGAGTCAAATTCTTTCGGATTTTATAGTAAACGATATTCGTTTTGTTTGAAAACTTGGACCCCACCCCAAAATATAATGTAGAATTCATTTTTGTTGTCAAAATTTTTTTTCGAGCATCGGAAAATATTAATTTAATATTTT
>JAOWBU010000218.1:45000-46022 GCA_026212405.1 Petrea volubilis
AGCAACGGGCGGAGCCGTGTCGACCTTTTATCTAATAAATGCATCCCCTATCCAGAAGTCGGGTTTGTTGCACTATTAGTCTCTAGAAGTACTACGGTTAGTCCAGTAGGCAGTACGCTATCGAAGCAAACTATAACTGATTTAATGAGCATTCGCAGTGTCACAGTCTGAATTAGTTCAGTACTTGACACATGGCATGGCTTAATCTTTGAGACAAGCATATGACTACTGGGGATCAACCAGGTAGCATTCCTAATCGACGCGAGCGCCGCAATGTGCCGGGGACGCGAGGGCACGGCCATTGCGGGAAAGACGGTCGTTCGCACGAAGCGTAGAACGCTTTGATTTTCTGGGGCAAATAGAGGTCGCTGACCTCGTACCCTCGCTCTTCCGGATCCGAGAGATCGAGCTGACACCGCGGCCAATGACCGAACACGCATTGGCGCACAACAAAAGTGGAACGCGGTGCACGCTTTTAGGTCCCACCCCGCACCGCGGCCAAAGAGGCACGGCACAAGGAGGAAAGGGTCATTTCAAGCCGATCGAATGCCTTCACAATAGGTATACGGCACAGGAAACCAGCAGCGGCCACGGCGAACACGAGTTTTCCAACAACTGAAGAGGCGTGAAGGAGATGTCGTCGCGTGCACAAGCAAGGACCGACATGCCCAAGCACGCAATCACCACTCACGCCCCTTACGTACGCTATGCTCGCACGCACAGCCGTCGACCGTCGTCCCAACATGCTTCCAGCATTGCGGGTGACGAACGATTACAAGTGCGCCCAAACCATGCCCCGGGTGGCACGAAAGGCATGAGACGGACGCAAACCGATTATTGCAAGAAAAACAACATGAGCTTGGGTTGGCACTATGTTCGAATCCCGAAGCTTCGCTCGCTGCGCCTCTGGTCGCTCTCGCGAGTGGGGAGCTTTTGCCCTGCGCTCACAAACACCGGGTAGGAGTTGCTCGCACGATCAATGACATGGGGCCCCAAGCGCACACCCAATACCATCCGGGCAA
>JAOWBU010000219.1:0-45670 GCA_026212405.1 Petrea volubilis
AAATGCAAAACTAACATTTTTTCAATTTTATTAAACTTAACATCGACCCCTCAGTTTAAAAGATAATGGTAATTTTTCAAACGTAAAGATATTTTTTGTGCGAGTTGTGGACTACGAACAGAGGATGAGCAAGTCGTGGTGGGACCGAGATAGCGTTGGCTTAGTTTCAAAGGAAAACATTGGAAAATTAACAAAAACAAGATTAACAATTGAAGTTTGTTGCTGATCATGTGTTGTTGCTGAGAGAAATTAAAATAAATAGATGTCCCGACTCCTGAGGAAGAACTTCTAGTGCTCATTCTTCAATGCAATACAACGCCATGTATGCCGAATGAATCTTGAAAAATGTATATACCTAGCTAGCTACTCATCAAAAAAAAAAAAAAAGAGTCTGTACCTAAGTAGCTCACCATTAAACTAGAAGACCATAGCATTCATATGTTTAGAGATAATGACCATATTAGTGATCCAAATAAATATTTTGATAAATGTCACATATGATCGATTTTTACATGCAGAATTTTCATGCTACAAATATTATATTACTTATGAATCACAATATGGGATATTGAAAGCTATAAGTTGAACATCTTGTTATAGCGGCAAATCAATTTTATTTCAACTAACTTCTATTAGGTGTTCGAATACCATAGCTGATGGTTTTGCTACTTGCTAACATTGGATGAATAGTTTTGATGGGCAACGATCTTGGGTCCCTGCGGCAGCCCAAGCGTGGGTTGCAACCCTTTTTATAGGGATTTGCAAGGCTTGGGGGCGAGCGACGTCCGGGATTACTGCATAATAGGATAGCTGATGATTTTGTTATTTGTCGACAATGAATGAACAGTTTTGTTAGGCAACAGTATTGGGTCCTGGCGGCAACCCAAGCTTGAGTTGCAACCCCTGTTACAAGGATTGACAGGGATTGGGAGCGAGCGACGTATGGGATAAGGCTGCAGAGCAAGATAGCTAATGGTTTTGTTACCCGCCGACAATGAATGAAAAGTGGTAACGAAGAGCATTACCATGAAACCAACCACCAACTTCACCTCCATGCTTGCTAGCTGCTTCATTTTTGATAAATACTATTATCTTTTGTTGGAAATAAATTAGCAAGCTTATTTATGTTCTATTTGAAGTTATTTTCCTTTTGTTCAAATAGAGATGTTTGTGAATACGTTTATACAGGGATGTAAACGGATGTTAAACAAATTAGATATGTCGTTTCTGTATCCGCATCAATTTTATTTTATCTGATATTGGTACGGATACGAATATTGACGGATATCTAAAATCAATATCCATATCCGTAATCCCCAGATATCGGATATATCCATATTCGATTGTATTTTTAAAAAATTAAATTAAATTATAAATATTTGAATATATGTGTCTCATTATGCATATTTTAGTATCTTACTCAATTGTAAATAATTGATATTTAAATGTAATTATTTGAATATTTGAATTCGTGCGTATACAATTTAGTCATATATATATATTTATATATTATCCATTTATTTACAAATATTATATATACATAGATATCATATACTTTCATTAATAACACCTAAAGTTCATATATGTTTCTTTATTTATTCATTTTTTATATATATTTGTAAGTTATAAAGATATGATATCCATTAAAAAATTCATGTATTTTATTTGAAACAACAATTCATTATTTATTATTCACATAATATGAACTACTTATTTATTATTTATTTATATTATATAATATATTAAATACAATGCATATGATTATTAAAAATATAATTTTTAAAAAGTATTAACAAATAAATAATTTTACAAAAATATATCAATAAATAAATCAATTAATTTAAAAAATAAAATATTATTAAAAACACTTAAAAACTTTAGTATACATATACATTATTTTTGCCAAATATTATTCATTGGATATAATTAATAAATACATCTAAATTACAAATAATTGAACAAATAAACACACATGTATTCGAAACGGATATTAAACGAATTGGATATCTAATTGCTATATCATTATCCATTTATAATCTAATATCTATAGTCGGATACAAATAATATTCACTTTAAACGGATACGAATAATTTACCCTCTAAACGAATACGAGTACGAACGACAATCGGATTCGCAATTATCCATTCACATCCCTAATATTTTCTTTTAGTTAGTATTTGTGTTCACAATCAGACAAATTCTAAGTTTTTTTTTTTGCATTTTTTTTTCTCATCAGATTCTTCTTTTTTTTTGTTCCCTATAAAAATCATCAATCAATAGCATTTAACCGAGCATTTCAATTATGTTTCTTTAATAGGTCAAAATACGCGTATATTTTAAAATTTATAAATGACAAAATGTAATTTATTTATTTATTTTTGTTTATTTTTGTTGAACTCGCAATAAAATGTTATTTGCAAATATTTAAAAAAAAAAAACAATAGAAGAAGAGCTTCTGGAAATGCATAAACGGCGCCGTAGGAGGGTGTCGGCCACTCTGTCAGTCCAGCCCAGACTGGGCTGGCAACATCGATTACTATTGGTAGCATGCTGAGGCGGGTCCCACATATTTGATATGGGTCCCAGCCGGACGTTGCATGGACACTACGTGTCCGCCGGTGTCTCAACTCCAACTCCAGATACTCACCGCAAATATTATTCATTTTTTTTCCCCATATATGTAAATTTGTAATACCCTCCCTTTGTAATATATATCTATATATATAATCGGTTTGATTTTTTAAATTTTAATTTCAAGTCTTAAAGAGCAGAGAGAGCTGTATTCAATCATAGTCCCGGAGCATGGTTCTACATACTTGTCGTTTTCTTCAACAAAATTTGTATTATTACCACTCACAGCAGGAGCGTACAACGAAGCTCCAGGGCAAAAGATATTTTTTTAAAATTTTAACACAATTATTATTACTAAAAAAAAAAAAAAAAAGATATATTGGGGATATTGGGTTTTCGTTTCTGCTAAATTTCGGACCTTTCTACGCCTCTTTTTTCCCATTTATTTGATTTGCACAAACCCCTTTTGGACCTTTATTTTTCTCTCTCTCTTTTGTGTGTGTGTCAGCTGTGAGTTTGTGGTGCTGTTGCTAAACCCTAAAAGCCTGAGAACCTGAAAAGATTTGGTTGAAAAAGGGTATGTCGGGCCTTTACAATCCCAACTTCTCGCCCGCGAGGGCCGCCTCTCCGCAGATTAGAAGCACCCCAGATGTAGACAGGTGAGATTCATTCTATTATTATTATAATTATTGCTAATTAGCTGTATTTTTTGCTGCTATGTTGCTCGGCGAGTTTTGATCCATCTGTGTTTTGTGTTTTTTGTTGCTGTTTCATTTCTCAAAACAAATCTTAGTAATCAGTACTTGTCAGAGCTGTTGGCGGAGCATCAAAAGCTTGGCCCTTTCATGCAAGTTCTTCCCATCTGTAGTCGACTCTTGAATCAAGGTTCATTCTTTTTCTTTCTGGTTCTTTGGGCACCCAATTTTTTCATAGTTTCTCTATGAATTCGATCTGGGTTTCTGGAATTTGCGACTTATTAGCTGCATTTGGGGGGGGGGGGGGACAAGGTGGTCATTGTTTGCTTTTAGATGTACTATTGGATCTGTATGGAGTCCTGCTCCCGGTTAACTCAGTAATTGATGCCGCTTGCTGTCAGATTCTTTTCTGGCAAAAGCTAAACATGAATCCCTGTTCACGCGAACTTACAATTTTAGAATCATGCATTGATTGTTTCTGTATGATTGTGAATCATGAGTGGGATTTATGTACAAAGCCCCTGAAGGTTTGAGTATGCTCCTGTGCTGCAGAGACCATGCATTAACTAATAAAGTTGCAAGTTTTATGACCTACAATGTGTTAGTGTACCGTTTATGCAGTCCTGTGTCAGTGACAAGACCAATTTTGACTTGTTTAATTTGGTGTTCCCGGAATTTGGTTCATGCTCTGTGCTATGTGTATATTGTTCTACTTGGAAATTGTACAGTGAACTTGGATTTTTTTGTCTCTGTATCTCAATTTTTATTGAAATGCAATTCGACACCGATATGTTGTTAAACTTCTAGAAAACAAGCTAGGGGATCCTTTCTTCTGGCTTAGCAAAGCAAGGAAAATTTTATTATTTGTCCGGAGATAGTCCTAACTCTCATAAAATGAGAATGTTCAGAACAAGTGGCTACACATGCAACATTAATATTCCCCATCTCAAGTGGTCAAATCTGATTTGTAGAGCTTTCTCCTCTCTGTTGGAGCTCCAAGCAGATGCACCTATGCTTGTAAGCATGTATACATGTTCTTGGAGGAGGCAATGCTCCTTGAGTTTGTTGTTTCGGGCACTCTTGATTACCTATAGGATTTGTGTATTAGGGGAAAAGGTTTCTATGTTATAGCTTAATGAAGCTTTTTCCCTTTTGAGGTTTTCTAGAATACTGCTCCAGTTCGTTAGTAATTTTTGACATGTCTTGGTGACAGAAAAAATTGTGATGTGGCTTGTAAGATCGTTTTCAATTACTTGGAAACTCAAAGTTACATAACATTTTTGAACTCTAATCCAAGAATTCCCTTCCGACCCAACCCCCCGCCTTTTCTTATGCGTTTCACAGATTCTTCCTGTAATTTAGAAATGTAAAGATGAATCAAATATTCGTTTTTGGAGGGATTGAGTGGTTCTTTACATTAATGATATTGCCCCCTGGGCTTGATTTATGTATCTGGTGTAACTGTTGGATTTTGGAATTTGTTTAGTGTATGATACTTTGTACTAGATGTCCATGTGTTTTGTTTTTGTTTATATATAATAACAGTATTCTCTTGGTAATTGTATTCTTGTGTCGTACAATTGCACTCTCCTTTTTGTCTTTCCAGAGATTTTGAGGGTTACTGGGATGATGCCAAATCAAAACTTTGGTGAACTTGAGAGACTAAGACATAGAAGTCCCAGTCCAATGGCTTCATCAAACCTTTTATCAAATGTTGCTGGTACTGGATTAGGCGGCTGGAACGGACTGCCTCAGGAGGTGGCTAGTTTTCTGATCGTTTTGTTGCCTTTCATATTATCTATAAAATACAGTTTTCTGCTCTTTGGCTTTTCCTATATATAAATAGCACAAGCATACCATCTATATGAGGTGTCACCATACCTTAATAAAACTGCAATACATGCCTTTACCTCTTATGTTTCTGTGGGCTACTTAGAGGGCGAGTAATGTGCCATCCACAACTATGTTGTCATGTGAGGGAGACTTACAATTTCATCTCTACCTGGCTGTGACCAGGACCACATCCAGCTTGGTGGTTTACTGTGAAAAATAGATTCTTTGATTTAGGCACACTTTGGAAGATGTGATCTTTTCCTTTCCTCTTTGTTGTTGTAGCCCCTACCCATTTCCCATGATGCTTAGCCTTACCTGACACTGCTAATTGGAAAACTGGTAGGTGGCGCCTTGCAGTCTCTTTATGGCCTATGTTGGAGTTAAAGGTTCCACATGCATTACTGCCATGATCGTAGGTTGTAACTTTATCACAAGCTAATTTGTTACTTTTCACCCGTGAAGCATGTAAAGTGTCTGATCACCGATTAAGAGTGCTGGCTTCAGTCTCAAGCAGCTTTCCTATTCAAAATATGTCCAAAATTGTGGAGTTGGAAAGAAAAAGTGAACACCGCATTGTTTGGCACGATTTGTTTAACTTGTGTAGTGTAATTTAGGTGAGCTAGCCAATGAAATCTTCATCCTGTCTTGCTATAAGCTTAACCGACTTTCATTTATGCGTTTGTTCTCTGTGGAGCGTAAATCAGAAGACAGGGCAATGGTCTCGCAACTATAATCCACTCCTGCCCCCCGGTATTGTTTGAAGTCACTATCTTCCGGGGTTTTATAACCATATTTGCATGTCATTGTGTATTTTCATTTGCTACAATCAGTTGTATTGTTACTAATCCTATTTTCATGCTGTCATAATTGGCTTCCATGGTATCTCTCTTTGTCTCGCGTTACTTTTAGGAGGCAACAAATTGGATGTTCCTTAATCTTCTCTCACCGGTTAAGCTGAGGCCAACTTGCTCTAACAAGCATTTCAGAATTCTTTATATGGATGATATTTCTGTTTTACCTGTAATTTTCACTGTTTTTCCTTCTCAAACTGAGAAAGTTCACTCAATTTCTTGATATGGCAGAGAATGAGTGGGCCACCTGGAATGACAATGGACTGGCAAGGAGCACCTGCAAGTCCTAGTTCATACACTGTTAAAAGGATTTTGCGCTTAGAAATTCCTGTGGACAGTTATCCTAATGTAAGATTATTGAATAAGCTGGCCTTTTGCTGCCTTCTGTTGATAATTTTTATGCTCATTTCAGAGATAAGCTTTCCTTTCACCTCAACTGTCTTCTTAATAAGTACATTCTGGTGTCATAGTTCAATTTTGTTGGGCGTCTCCTGGGACCTAGAGGAAATTCGTTGAAACGAGTTGAAGCTACTACAGGATGCCGAGTATATATTAGAGGAAAAGGTTCTATAAAGGACCCTGACAAGGTAATGCAAATGTTATTTTGTAGATGGATACATCTTTTGTGCGATCAATTTCAATGTGAATCACCATAGAACATATATGCAAGTAATGGACAACTAACTGGCCAAATTAGCTGCAGGAGTTTACAATTTTTGCTATTTGACATTATTTCATACATGGCAAATTCTGAATCTACTGTTGCCTGTCAATTTGCAGGAAGAGAAGCTACGAGGGCGACCAGGCTATGAACACCTTAATGAGCCACTCCATATCCTAATTGAGGCTGATTTACCAGCTAACATCGTTGATATCAGACTGAGGCAAGCACAGGAGATCATTGAAGAACTGCTGAAGCCGGTGGTATGCATCTCATACAAATTCTTTATGCTCTCTTTTGAAGAACTTAGATTATTCGCTCTCTTTTAGATCTATATGCTTTTACATAACTTCAAAAAGTAAGCCACTATAAGGTTGATGACATCCAAAACAACGCACAGTCAAAGTTACTGATTGGTGTTCTTGTGTTCTCATTTTTTTGCTTCTCTATAGGATGAGTCTCAGGACTTTATAAAGCGGCAGCAATTACGTGAGCTAGCCATGCTAAATTCAAATTTTCGGGAAGAGAGCCCGGGACCAAGTGGCAGTGTGTCACCTTTCAATACTAGTGGAATGAAACGTGCAAAAACAGGACGTTGAGATATTAAATCCATTAAGCTGTTTGAAGAATTTTGCACTCTTTGGTGAATGACAGAACCATACGTTGGTATACCTTTCGAAACACATCATATCCGCATTTCCTTGCCTAGTTGATAATATAACAAATAGGTAAAGAGGTCTTTGTGGGTGAGGTTTATTGGTTGGGTTGTCTTTGTTTCATATTTTATTGAAGAATACAGAAACCGAAGTGGGAAGTCGGGGGGGTCGGGGAGGGAGACAAGGAAGAAAGTGGGTTCTTATATAGTTGGTTTTAGACTAGGTCCTTTGTGGTGTAAGTTGTTGAAAAAGCTATTCATTGGATTGATTCTTGTGTTAGTGATTCTAGTGTGATATATATATATATATATATATATATTTATATCCTATTAGTGGTACAGAGTAGCATTGAGAAGTCATATTTCGAGGTTATTTTGTCGCGACAGTCCGCTATTTTTCAATGAAAGAATTGTCGAGATCATCTGCAGTTATAGGGCCTGGTACGTTAATATGCTCATTTTTAATATTATGCTGTGAGGCATTAATCCTGATGATATAATGTCTAAATCCTGTGGAGGGACTGTAGTGATTTTGGGGTACGAGGATTGGATTGATGCAGTCTTAAAAGTGTCTTGATCCCGCCTCTTTCACGTTTATTCATTTTTAAGAACACCGCCGCGAGTTGAGGCCGTGTATGTAATGTATGATGTTTTATTGTTTGGTACATTGTTTTTTTTCTAAAATCCTATTGTTCTTCAGGTGTTGGATTTTCTATTTTGGTGGATTAATGAAGTTGGTTTAGAAAGTAAAAAATACGTACGTGCAGATGACTTCGACCTTGTTCTTGTTTTATGTTGTTCAGTTTTTATTTGTTATTCTAAGTGTCACTTCAGGAACACAATGGAATTATACAGTGGTGGTAAATGGGCGGGTTGAGTTGGGTTCGGGTTGGGCTCTATTGGATTGGGCTTTAGGGAATGTATTGTAAATGGGTTGGGTTGGTAGTGGATTTGAGGAGGGCTGATAATGCCTTAATACGGTTCAAAACAAAATAAAATATATTTTCTTTATTATAATTTTTTTTATTTTTTAATTATTTATTTGTTATCTGATATATTTTTTAATATGCAAAAATAATTTCATTACTAGTTTATTAAATTTGTGAAATATTATTAAATTATAATTTCTTTCTTGTTGGAATTATTTAGAAACCATATAGATTTATTTAGAAATCGTTTGAATCCATCTTGAACTTAACAAAATTTTAAAGTCTATTAAAGCCTAGTCTGTTTCAATTCATTTATAAAATTTGAAGATTCAATTCAATTCAATTCAAAATTAGTTGAAATGGGTTGGAATTATGATTCTCAACTTATTTTGCCACCTTTGGGACGGTGTGGGTTGACATTCGAGATGGTATCACTAGGGGTTTTATTCATAAAAGAGGAAAAAAAAACAAAAAGAAGTGTGGTATGGGGGTTTACTTTTTGTTGTTCTATTTTTCAATGCACAGATGAAAAGTTTGAAGAGAGAGAGAGAGAGAGGTGTGGTATCATGGAAAAAACAAAAAAAATATTGTTTCTAGCAGACTATGGGATGGGAACTATCATAAAAAAAAGGGGCAGACGCATCGAAATGAATTTGATCAGAAATGTTTCTTTTTAAACTATTGGAATTTATCATCTTTTAACATACCACGAGTTGAGATATCTTAGGATCCAACAAAATATTCGAGTTTACATATTTATTATTCTAAAATCTGCAGAATTTCAAATGCAATTAAGGGGTGGTTTGTAAATATTTTTCCTTTTGGAGAAATTAAAATTGTAGAAAAAAATAAATTAATAAAAGTGAGGATTGTTTGAACAAAAATAAAAATTGAAAAGTGTTTTAAAAAATCAAGACAATTTTAGGCGAGTTTTTGGTTGTTTGCACTTTATTTCATAAGATGAAATATAATTGAGATCCAACATGTATTATTGGATAAAAAAAAATAATAATAAAATAAATTAAAGAGAACACGTATTAAAAATATAAGACACTTTCCGAACCGTTCCTAATGGACGTGCACGCAGTATCTACTGAACCCAAACACATTCTAAATTAAATTACGGTAATAAGTCATTATGGGGTCTATACGATCCTCCGAAATTATTTCCTTTTAACAAAACAGATTAAGAAAAAACGAAAATTGAAGTAAAATTGGCGTCTACCGTTTAGAATCATTTAGGATTTTAGGGCTTTAGAATCCGTCCCTTGTCTGAAACCAAAGCGCTGTACTAATATCCAACTAGCATTAGCATACTCTTCATCTGCATTTGCCCCTCGGATCTCGTCACTAAACAGAGGTATTCTTGATTGAATTAATACGTTTTCACATTTCATGTTGCCCAAAGGATCCTTTGATCCCAAACTTTTCGTGATTGCTTCAAGCTCTACTCTTTTTTTTTTTTAATCATCTCTTTTGGTGTTTGATGGTTTTTGTTTTCTTTCCTCTTCTTTTTTCTGGATTATTTATTCTTTTCGTGTGTTTGATTTTCTCAATCGCATTTGGGTATTATTACCGTTCTTATTTTTTGTTTCTTTGCAGCTGCACAAGATGGCAACGATGGCTCAACTCCGTTATTCCCCTCTTGCCGGCCACAATCGCCATCTTATCGTTTTAAATCCCAGACTTGCTGATGATACTTTCCATAATACCCTTTCCCTTGCCTCACTGCAAAGCAATGGCACTAATCGGTTAAATCCTAATCTGCTGACCAAACTTCACATACCCTGTGCTACTAGCGGCGGCGGCGGCGATATTGGTGTTGGACGGGGCAACGGTGGTGGCGATGGTGGAAGTGGGGGCTGGAGTGGTGGCGGAGATTCGGACGAATCAAAATCTTCACTTGATGGCTTTGGCCCGATTGGGGTCTTTATAAATGGATGGAGATCAAGGGTTGCTGCAGATCCGCAATTCCCTTTCAAGGTTCTAATGGAAGAGTTGGTGGGTGTTAGTGCCAATGTACTTGGAGACATGGCTTCCCGCCCCAATTTCGGCCTCAACGAGCTCGATTTCGTGTTCTCGACGCTGGTTGTTGGCTCCATCGTGAATTTCGTTCTCATGTACCTCCTGGCCCCGACCATGTCCGCTTCTGCTCAAACTCTTTCTGGCATGTTTGCCGGTTCTCCCGCGAGCCACATGTTTGAACCGGGGTCCTACAGTTTGTTGAGCAGGCTTGGTACTTTTGTTTACAAAGGCGCTCTGTTTGCTGCTGTTGGATTCGCTGCCGGACTGGTGGGGACTGCCATTTCAAACGGGTTAATTAAGATGAGGAAAAAGATGGATCCCGATTTCGAGACGCCAAACAAGCCTCCGCCTACGCTATTGAATGCTACTACTTGGGCCATTCACTTGGGGGTTAGCAGCAATTTTAGATACCAAAGTTTGAACGGGATCGAGTATTTGCTAGCCGAGGGGCTCCCCCCATTCCTGTTCAAGACCTCTGTTGTGGTCTTGAGGTGCTTGAATAATGTTCTCGGAGGAATGTCATTCGTGGTCTTGGCGAGGTTGACTGGTTCGCAAAGCATCGAGGGACGAAAGAAGGGAGTGGCTGCAGAGGAGGAATCCGCTGCGGTTCGGGAGAAACTGGTCCGCGGAGCCGATGAGTTTCAAACTAGCGACTCTACTTCCAAGTGATCTGTTCAGTTTCATCCCAGGGCATGGAGTTAAATTGAGCTGGGCTCAAAATTTGATTCTTGTATATCTATTTGGTTTACTCTGACCTGTGTGTTGAGTAGCCTAAACGTTTGAGATGCACAATGGGAAGCTTTTTTGTTTATGGGAACTCATGAATCGAAGTCTTGCCTGGTATTTGTTGCTTTCCAAAATTGTGCCTGGCGATCGACATTTTCAGTTGTTTTTATTCTAGTTAAGTTTGACAAGTCGCATGTGTGTGGTTTTTAGCGATGGAGATATGTTTGTCCCTGCTTTGATGGTTTCCTATGTGTTGTACTAAGCACTTGTGTGAGAGCTTATAATGACATATAGGTTGTCTCTTTTCCAGTTCCTTGGCATTTCTTTCCTATTATTATGTTGTCATTTTAATTTAAATTATGTTGTTATTTGTAATTATCAAAAGAATGTAACACTAAGCTGTATTATATTTTGATTCAAATTAAATGATAAAATTACTAACTTTTTTATACTATTCAATTGACAATCTCTGTCAATTACTTTAACTATAGGGTATTAGAATCATCTATCATTTACTTCTATCTACATTTATCTATTTAAAAAAAATCATATGACATAATTATACCATAATTTAATATTGAAATTAAATAATAGTATGTTATCAATTGAATTTTTGAATATAATAATTTATCAGTAAATTTTCTATAGTGTGATTTTAAAAATTTATGTTTTAAAAAAACTATTTATTTGTTTTTATCACCATAATATAATTTATTACAATAAATAAATAAAAATATTAGTCACTGTTCAAACGTTAATTTATTAATATATTTATGAAAATTCCGAATATCAAAGATCGTTAAATTTGGAGTAAAAGTCAAAAGTTGGAAAATTGGCTTGAGTAGTAATTGATTTTTTTTTTTTTTTTTTTTGGTAGAATTAATTTTAATAATTTGGTAAACACTAATTATATAGTAATACTAATTTTGTGAAATTTCCCTTTGGGTTTAAAACGCCTATATTCTTTTTGGCACAATTCGGAAAACAGATTAATAATGTCTTCGGAAACGAGTTCAATTTAAATTATCAAACACCTTTGTAGCTGTACGAGTGCAACGTAAGAACAATATTTACACACATACATATATATATATATAGATATATAAACTTCTCTACTGTAGTGGGAATTGCATTGATAGGGTATGAGCGAGTTTAAACAAGATTTTGAGAATCCAACAATGGCCTGACTAAAAGGAAGTACTCGATGAACCGTAGAGTGTTCCTCAATCCTTCCAACTCCAAGAGCTCAGTTTCCCCCCAAAACTCAGTTTCTTCAATTTAGGGCTTCTGTTGTGAGATTCAACTTCAGTCGAACAAAGAAGACCTCAAGATTTCAACTTCAATTTCAAGAATCTGTGCTGGAATCGCACTCTAGGTCAGTGAATAATTTTCCTCCTCTAGCCCGCATGCACTATGTCCATCATTTGTCTTTAATAATCACTCGGAACTCAAATTTGTGAACTTTTTTTTTTGCCCCTTTTTTTCTCGTTCAAATTGAAGCATTTTACTTGTATATTGCAAGAACATTCATCATACCAAGAAAGAAGTTCTGGGTAGGATTTTGTATGGTGTGATATTGCGGGTGAAATTAAAAAATCACTTCCCTTGGGAAATTTCTTTGACTTTCTGATGTTTGATTTCCCTCCAAGATTCGGGATTGCTTTATGTGTTCTTCCCACCCAGCTTTTGCCTTTCATTCATGCATGTAACTGATTGACATTTGCGTTGTGGAAACCATTTTATTCTTCTCAAATTGTCTTCAATTTCTCATGGATGAGGTTCTTTTCTCTAATAAATCGGAATCATTTTGTAATTATTGGGTGCTCAAGTTTGTTTCTTTAACCTTTTTGTGAAATCCCGCCTCCCCTCCTCCCCTCCTTGAAGTTTGGGGTGATACTTTGCTTAGGGTTTGTACAGTGTCTAGCCAACCCCATTGAGATTCCCCCTAGTCTATGTTCTTTTGTTGTACTGGGAATTTGACGTGCATAACTTCTTTAGATGCCCGACCATGTTGATCCTGTGGATAGTATATTAAGAATCACTCGGAGACCAGGAATATTTGGAGGAATACTTGATTTTTTGAGGCGTTTTTCTTGCGTGGTAAGTGAACATGCTTCTTTGAGATGGTTGCTGCATGCTTGTCAACATCTCTGTTTAATGCATTTTGAGGCGTTGATTATCTGAAATGCAGGTCAGTTCAGCATTTCGCTACTCTTCTGAGTTGGAAAGTCCGCCTGGTAATCGTACTTTTGTTGAAATGGCTTTTGGGGATCCTATTGATATCAGTTCTACAGACAGTGATTCAGATTTACGGGAAATAGACAACTATAGAGGTGATGATTCTCCAGTGAGGGATACAGCTGCCTCTTCTAGCAATTTCAGGGTTCTTCCACCATGGCCATCTTCATCTTATGCTAATTTGACAGGTAACACCTGCAATTTTAGGTATAAATGTCTTTATGTGATAGAATTGATGTGTAAGATCAGATAAATTGTGATGTAATTTTCAGGCCACAATGGTCTTTCTTGTAATAACCCCTCTTCTTCTAAGAGGAAGGTTGTTTATGATGAGATTTCATCAAGACCGCATAGTCGACCAAATATTGCAGAGGCTGCAGGAACTTCAAGTTCGAGGATGGAGGGAAATGTTCAAAGAAATGGTCCCAATAGTTCTGGTAGAGTGGTTACAAGTCATGAACTACATTCTTTTCATCAACCTATAAAGAGAGCTCTTCCTGCATCCATTAAGCCTTCTACATTTAACATACGATTGAACAACCTAGTAGAAAATGTTGGTGCCAGTGAAATTCGTGATACACACGGAAAATCTTACCAATCTGCAGCATGGTCAAATTCTTTGAATGGAAAGAACTCAATGAAAGAAAATCCTATATGGGCAGGTGGAAGTGATTCATCATTGTATGAGAGAAAAGGAAATAGATTATTA
Source organism: Petrea volubilis (assembly GCA_026212405.1). Taxonomy (NCBI): domain Eukaryota; kingdom Viridiplantae; phylum Streptophyta; class Magnoliopsida; order Lamiales; family Verbenaceae; genus Petrea; species Petrea volubilis. The sequence continues at coordinate 13,894 of JAOWBU010000219.1, forward strand.
CCTTCATCTTTAGTGACTGGAAAACATTCTTTGGCCATCCCATTTGTTGGTTCAAATGATTCCGTTCATCATACTGGGATGGGTGAAGAAAGGCCTGCAGGAGCTGATGAGAGATTTGTTTTTCAAGCAGCTGTGCAGGTACTTGTTAGTGATCTTATTGTTTTATTCCTCATGGTTGACTGTCCTCGATTATGTTACCAGTTCTCAAATGACGGTTTGTTCATAGGTTTTGATTGATATGGGCCTCTGAGTGTCTGTTTTGTATTTTTCCTGACCAGTGAAACAAACTTTTTATGCGATTCTCCATTGTTAATGTTTATGGTCGAATTGGCAACTCGGCGGATGTTCTCCTTTTCTACTTCCATTACTGTTCCAGTTATTATATCACTTTATGACTTGTCACCTGTTATTTTCTGTTGTGTATGATATTTCACCTTCTCCGACTTTTATGAGTATTTTATTCTTCTTTATGCATATAAACCTAGTAACGAGACCATTCCTGTTTAAGTACTGAATATGGGAGTAACGTATATTGAAGGAGATGTGTTTTGCCCTGCAGGATCTTCAACAACCTAAAATTGAAGCTACCTTACCTGATGGTCTCTTGTCAGTTTCTCTTCTTAGGCACCAGGTCATTGTCTGCTTATGTTAGACATCCTTTTAATTGCACTGGGTAATTGTGGTTTTAAGCATAGACCTTGTCACTTTTCAGAAGATTGCTCTGGCATGGATGCTTAGTAAAGAATCATCTGGTTTATGTTTAGGGGGAATTCTGGCTGATGACCAGGTGAGCAAGGTAGTGATTTGGTTGATCTTATTTATTATTTCAAGTTTTATAATTTTGCCATGCTGCAGGGCCTTGGTAAGACCGTGTCAATGATTGCCCTCATACAGATGCAGAGAGCTTTGGAGGCGAAATCCAAACCCAAGGACTCTTGTAATACCAGAACTGAAGCATTGAACTTGGATGATGATGATGGAAATAGTGTTTGTGTTGCACTTGATGATGTGAACCAGATTAAAGAATCTGATGATTTTACAATACTTCCACAAGCTAGTGATACTATTAAGGGATTCCACAGCAGGAGGCCAACGGCAGGTACATTGATTGTTTGTCCGGCTAGTGTTCTTCGACAGTGGGCTCGGGAGCTGGATGAGAAAGTTACTGATGAAGCTAAACTTTCTGTTCTAATTTATCATGGAGGCAATAGGACGAAGGATCCTGCTGCATTGGCGAAATATGATGCAGTTCTAACAACATACGCCATTGTGACAAATGAAGTTCCAAAACAACCTTTGGTTGAAGAGGATGATGATGAACAAAAAGATGGAGAGCGATATGGATTATCTTCTGCATTTTCCATGGAAAAGAAACGAAAAAAGTCATCGGCTAATAAGAAGTCCAAGAAGGGTAAGAAAGATATTGATATATCTGCTTTTGATAGTGATTGTGGTACACTAGCAAGGGTGAAATGGTCTAGGGTTGTGTTGGATGAATCTCAAACAATAAAAAATCATAGAACTCAAGTGGCTAGAGCTTGCTGTAGCCTTAGAGCAAAACGCAGATGGTGCTTATCCGGAACGCCAATACAAAATTCTGTGGATGAGTTATTCAGCTACTTCAGATTTTTGAGATATGATCCATATGATAAGTACAAAGTATTTGGTCTCTCAATCAAGGCCCTGATCTCAAGAGATTCAGTTAAAGGTTACAAGAAGCTTCAAGTTGTCTTAAGGAATATCATGTTGCGCCGAACAAAAGGTGATTCCATATGTTACTCTATCATTTGTGCAGCGTTAAGTAACTATTTGATTTGCAACTGTTATACAACTTACGATGTGTTGCTATATGCGATTAGATGTATTTGTCAGGAAAAATTTGCATATACAAAATCATAGAACATTCATCTCAGATACATACTCAGATGGCGATCGTTGATTTGGATTCATAACATTTATAGAATCGTTATATTGGAAATGGTATAATTATTTCACTTTGTTACTTAGGTACATTGATTGATGGTGAGCCTATAATAACCCTACCTCCCAAAAGAGTACATTTGGCAAGGGTGGATTTCTCTTCAGAAGAACGGTCTTTCTACAGTAAACTTGAAGCACACTCACGCAAACAATTCAAGGTCTGTAGCCTCTCTACAATTTATTTATCCTCTTAACACCATCCGTCTGCAGCGTGCAAATGTAAACTAGATAGTAGGACGATTCACCATGTAAAATAGAATCAGAGACTTCAAACATATATCTGCCATTGGGGTTCGCTTGTGTTTGTTCAACTGTGAATTTAAAAAAGTTATTTTGCAGGCTTATGCTGCTGCTGGTACTGTTAATCAAAATTATGCAAATATTCTATTGCTGCTTCTGCGTCTTCGGCAAGCTTGTGACCACCCATTACTTGTCAAAGGGCTCAGCTCTGATCCTGTCGGGAAAGTTTCTTCCCAGATGGCCAAGACGTTGCCCAGGGAACTGCTGGTTAATTTATTGAAACAATTGGAAGCTTCATTAGCCATATGCCTTGTATGCAGAGTATGTTCTTCCTCGTGCTGGGACTTTCCATTGCTTGATTTTCATTCTTGGTAGTTGGTACTTCACTTACAAAATTCTTGAATTGTTAGTTTCTTACTCGTAGCTTTTTAAATATTTTTAGCATAGGGAACTGATTTGTCATGTACAAGAATCTGATGTACTTTTTAAATGATTTAATTTTATGTAGGATCCTCCTGAAAATGCAGTTGTTACTATGTGCGGCCACGTTTTCTGTTATCAGTGTGTCTCGGATTATTTGACCGGGGAAGACAATACATGTCCTGCCCCTGAATGCAAAGAACAACTTGGAGCTGATATTGTATATTCTCGTTCTACCTTAAGAAGATGCATATCTGATGATATTGATGGCGAAAACCCTGTTCCTTATGAACTGGGTGATGAATCTACAGTTTTGCAGAGTAACTACATATCTTCTAAGATCAAGTCCGCTCTCGAAATTCTCAAGTCACATTGTATATCAAAAAGTCGAAGTTCTGATGTATATGATTTGGTCAGATATGATGGTGAAGCTTCATCTTCAGGTGGTATTTACTTAGACTCCGAGAGTAGAGAAGCTGAAAAGGCTATTGTTTTTTCCCAATGGACTGGCATGTTGGACTTAGTGGAGATGTCACTGAAGAAATCATGCATCAATTACCGGAGGCTTGATGGCACTATGTCAATAGCTGCTAGAGACAAGGCTGTCAAAGATTTTAACACGGATCCTGAGGTTGGAGTTTGTTTATTATTTTCTTACCAGTTCAGGCTAATTGTATATTTGTAGACATCCTAAGAAACTAATCCTATCTTTATGATACTATCATGATCTGTGATGGTAATTTCTTTAATGATCACACACTGTAGAAATGTTTAATTACCACTGCTCGACTCTGTTCTCTCTTCTAAATTTGTTGTGTTGTGTAGGTGGATGTCATGTTAATGTCTCTAAAAGCTGGGAATTTGGGCCTGAACATGGTTGCTGCTTGCCGGGTAATACTTTTGGATCTTTGGTGGAACCCCACAACAGAAGATCAGGCTGTTGATCGAGCTCACAGAATAGGTCAGACTCGTCCAGTTACTGTATCAAGGTTAACCATTAAGGACACGGTTGAAGATCGCATTTTGGCTCTTCAGGTACTGTAATATCCAATGCTGCTCCTCTATTGTTCAATGTGCAATTTGGATTCATATTACACATACTACGTGAGATTCTGAATTTAACCTTAATTTCTCCGAATTTTGTCTTTTGCTGCTTATTTACGTGTTCAGGAAGACAAGAGAAAAATGGTTGCATCTGCTTTCGGTGAAGACCAAAGCGGCGGGCACGCCACTCGCCTGACGGTGGAAGATCTGAGGTTTTTGTTCGAAGGCTCTGACGCATCACGGCGTTGAAGAATGCTTTGGGGTTAGCATTCTTTATTAGGAAATTAGCTACTATTTTCTTTATTGCCAGCAATGGGCAAATTTTGTCGCCCCCATCTTGCAAAAATGTGAATCCAAATGCTTGTATATATTTATTGTATGTGAAACGTATATACTAATTCTTAGTCCGGAGACTGTCTAGTGCTTGTGTTTTAAGGTAGGACCTACTAATTGTGAGCATCTATCTCACTGTAACTGCTCATTGTTTTGCATGTTGTGTAGCTTGGTACAAGTGTAGATGCTGATTGATGACCGAGGGGCAATTTCTAATGACATCTTTTGAAACTCAAAACTTGATTCAGCTATGTACACATTGGAAATTATTCATTTTATTCATATCATTGTTGAATCACTCAAAACTGCTGCAGAGGGGTATAAAATACAATGCTTCAATAGCAAAATCATATGAAGGTGGTTGAAGTTCAACGAGGGTTGATGGTGTGGAAGACACCGCTAACGAGGTCGCTTCCGGAGAGATCCATGGTGGCGTGAGCGCTTCTCTGGTCGTAAAGAGAAGATGATGGCGGAGGCGTCGTGACGGGGGTCCCGGAACTCGAGGTGTTTATCATGTTTGATTGGGGAGGTGGTGTGATGTTTTCAGGTTCTGGGAGCAATGATGATATATTCTCCAACTCCCTCACAACTTCCAGCATGGAAGGCCTGTCCCTGGTTTCATCCAGAGAGCATCTCAGTGCTAATGCCATGAATTTCTTCACAGCCTCCGAAGGGTACGGCCCCATACTCCTGTCTATGATAGATAGCATCATCCCAGATTGGCAGGCGTTGTTCACCTGATCCATCATCGCAACTCGTAAATACACATACATACATACAGACAGACATGCACGCATACAATAAAACAACATTACCTCCCTGACAATGTTACGTCCATGGGAAATAGGCTGCATCCCGGTTAACAGCTCAAGAAAAACGATACCGAGGCTGTAAACATCGCTTTTCTCCGTCAACTTGTGGGTTAGGAAGTACTCCGGATCCACGTAACCCTGCAACTCAAGACTATGGTCATTTCGCATGGCTACGAATCGCAAGAAACAAGAAAGCTCTCGTAGGCGATCTTACCGGTGTTCCCTTAACATTTGTGGATACATGTGCTGTTGTGACTCCTTTTGCATCCGAAACTGGTGCAAGCCTCGAGATTCCGAAATCGGATACTTTGGCTGTCCATCTGGAGTCTAAGAGTATGTTATTTGCCTTGATGTCACGGTGAATGATCGGTGGATCAGCTTCGGTGTGGAGATATAGAATGCCCCTAGCAGCACCTAAAGCAATGTGCAATCTTGTCCCGAAATTCAGAGGTGCTGTGTATTTAGCTGTTGCAAGAAGAAGAAATTATCAATGTACTATAATTGACCATCTACAAGGTCTAATATAAAAAAGAATCAAAAGTAGTTACCTGAGAGGAGGTCGTGTAATGAGCCATTGGACATGAATTCATAAACCAACATCTGCAGACCATCAGAGATTCAGAATATGTCTATGTCTATGTATCATCATCTATTAAAGAGGCGTACCGAATCCTCTGTTCTGATTTCATATCACACATTCATGCTACACACTCTATTCATGTGCTATAGCGTACCTGTTCATCTTTTTCGTCACAGTAGCCAACGAGGGAAACCAGATTACGATGATGCAAGCGTGAAAGCATCTCAATCTCCGTGTAGAACTCTTTGTCGCCCTGTAACGAGCCTTGTTGCGCACGCTTTATAGCCACAACGCAGCCGTCTGCCAGATTTCCTTTGTAGACTTTCCCGTATCCTCCTTGACCGATTTGAGTATTAATGCTGAAACTTCCTGTTGCTGCTAGCAAGTCCTCGAAGCTGAACGCCTTCACTCCGTCCATTTTCATCGGAACTTTAGGGACTGCACGACCACATGAAATATGTTTGGTGTTCGTTCGTTGGAAACAAGAGAGGGCTATTTGTAGTAAGGTCAAACGTAAGAAGGTAAAAGAAAACTCACATGATTGATCTTTGACAGCTTCGGCTTGAGATTTATGGTCTCGTTTTCTAAAGTAAAGCAGGAGGCTAACAAGTATGATAGTTGCAGATAAGACGGAACCAAGTACAATTCCGGCCACCGTGCCTTTGCTTAGACCGCCGCCGCTGCTTAAGGATGGAAGTAGCACTGCAGTCATAAAGAACAAGTGGTGTAATGCACACGACATAAATTTGGCGCTATATAACCGTTGAAACGTAAATGAAAATCTTGTTTGCGGGCAATATATTACATACCATCCGAGTAAGGTCCCTGTGCGGTGAAATTGAGGAGATCATAAGGCCCAAATATATCGCTCCCGGGTATAGTGAAGGCAGCAAATGTGGCTGCAATTGCTTGAATCTCACTTGTAGCAAAGGTGTTAGAACTGTTGGTATACTCAGGAAAAAAGAGCAGAAACATTCTTAACCTCGGACCAGGTTCCCACGCGATTGAGTCGACATAAATCTGATACAGATACAAGGAAGTGTTTGGCTTTGCATGCACATTTGATGTAATGAACACATCAAATTCATCACGATAAGGAAGGAAGTTGGATATGCTTGGACTTCTAAGGCGTAGTCCAACACCGAAAGGTGCTGCACAAAAGCAAGAATTTGGCAAAGTTGGGACATATTCGAAATAATTCCTGGTCGGACAAGACTGAGGTTTGCAATCAGTTGATACTGGCTCGTTGAAGTTGATTGGCGCTTGCTCATCTCCATTGTCGGGCCCACAAAGAATGCTGATGTTGCGTTGAACCGCATTCGTGCAAACAGGGTTGCCGTTAAGCCTAGAAATGAAGGAAATCAGATGGTCATAACATTAGAACTAAAAATGTTACATCCATATTCTGCTTATATAAAACTTACTTTAGTGTTACATTTTGGGGAAGGTCAAGGACGCCTGAGACATCAGAAAGTAAATTACCTGCAAGATTTCTGCAAGGAACAGTAAAAACTAGGTAAGGTTAAACATAATAAAATGTACCATGATATGGTGAAAATAAGGAACTTTGACAGCAAGTGAAATGATAAAAATTGCAATGTGCTAATGTGTTTTTTTCCCATGAATTATTATATTGAAAGTAAAGAGTTGAGATTTGTTTGTCTTACATATCAAGTTTTGTGTCTGAAGTGAAGTTTATATTCTCCCAAATGTCAGATGGTACAGATCCGCTCAACAAGTTATCATCGAGATCCCTACAAAAAACATCACATGATTCGTTCATACAAGAAAAAACTAAACAAAGCTCTTTTGAGAATAAAAATGCTATAGACTTGTTGAAGCCAGAATCCTGACAGTCTCTGGAGACGAGAGAACCCGGAGAAGTTGGATGGAATAGACCCGTTAAGCCTATTGTCTGATAAGATACTGCAAGAATAAAAGAGTAAGTTATATACTGGCAGCGAGTGATACAAAAAGGGGAAGAGAGAGAGAGAGAGAGAGAGACATGGTTGTAATATTTTCAGACAGCCTATTTGAGGGCATCCCTCCAGTAAGTTGATTCATACTAAGATCCCTGTAGGGAAAACAAGAAGTTATAAATCACCTCACATTTTTTGAGGTCAAAAATGAATTTTCAAATGGAACTTATAGACGTACAAGTAAAGAAGGCGTCGCATCCGGCTTAGATCAGGTATTCCTCCTTGCAGGTTGCAATTCCTTAGACTCCTGCTCAAACCAAAAAAAAAAATAGAAATAGAAATGAGTCTGCTTGCAAATTATACTGTAAAGTAAACTATTTCTGAAACGGTATCTATGATGTGTAGCATATGCACGTTAACTGCATATTTTTCTCAAGAAAAAGGGAGACAGACATACAGCTTCAAGAGCTTGCTGAAGTTGCCATAAGAATCTGGAATAACAGTCCCGGAAAAGTTGTTGTTGTCAAGTTGACTGCAATAAATTGTCGGGGTTCAATACAAATCTAGAGGCAGCAATATATATATATATATATATATCAATCAGAAAGCATTAATAAACCACACATACAGGATTGTCAAGTTAGGCATCTGATATAGCTCGGGTGGGAGATAACCAGTCAGATTGTTGTTATCAAGAAGGCTGTGTCAATATCAATGACATTCACCATAAGACATAACAAGTGTTGATTTATATATTTTCTGCTAAAATTGATCGCCTGGCTTACAAGTGCTTGAGTAAAGGCAGTGTAGCAAGCTCACGTGGGATCTGACCGCTAAATCTATTGTTGTTCATGTGGCTGCAATAAGTAAAGAGCATAAACAAGATTAGACTTTTACAGCGATCGATAAATAATTCTTGGCAATGAGCGTGCGTGCGTGTATATATTTCTATATATATATATATATTACTCACAAATGCTGAACTTTCAGTAAGTTTGCAAATGTATTGGGGATAGGTCCTGATAACATGTTGAGGTCCAACTGAAATTTATTCAAGTTGGGGAGGTTACCAAGCTCGTCCGGTAAAGGACCTGTTAATTGATTTCCACTCAAAAGCCTGTAATGCAAACACTAGTTCTATATTAGTAGAAAGCACGGCAAAATATATCAGAAAGTGTGTTCAGAAAATAAAGGTCAATCAATGCTCTACAGGAGCTCAAGTGCAGTGATATTGCCAATCTCCTTTGGTATGCTTCCACTCAAGTCGTTCCACAAGAAATCCCTGGCCAACACACAACAAATTAAAGCTATCATTAAGCGATCGAGCCCCTAATTAGAAACACAGATGAATTGAGATGCAGATGGATCACTGAGGACTCACAATCTTTTCATGTGAGGTAGTTGTCCGAGCTCCGGAGCCATTCTCCCGGTCAGGTTCATACGAAACAAGCGCCTAATTCGCAGCACAGACTAAACATAAGATGAAACAGACATCGATATATACCGCAGATTTTTCATAGAGGATATTCAAGAAAGAAGTACATACAGTTCTTGGACATGCAAGTAGCCATCAGTGGTATTTAAGAAGCATATCACCCCCGTCCAATTCGAAGCGCAAGGATCATATTTTCTGGTCCAATTGAGATTCTTGTCGCGATCATTAAGCTTACTACGAACTGCCCGTAACGCGGCCACTGCAGTAGACACCAAGTTTGATTTTATTAGATTATAAATTTATTTTCATTTATAGGAAAAAAAAAAAAAAGAAGAATGAAAAGAACAAGCAAAGATATATATAACCTTCTTGTGGATCAGTGAGTTGTCCATATGCAACTGGAGAAGACAAACATAACTGAAGCACAGCAAATATTCCTATGAGATAAACTGTATTTGCTTCCATCTGCAAGTGCAACTAAAGCTAATGCCTGTTTTCAGACATAGACATTTACAGAGACTTCAAAAACAACCATACAAGTAAAGAAAACTCGCGAGCACTAGTGGCATTTTTATAGTGATTTCTTAAATTTAATATTCTTACCAGAAAATTAGGGAGCTGGGAGTTGAGAAGCAGTCAGAAAATTTGAAATCATCAACAAGCATTCGGTACCAACTACTAGTTGGTCTAGCTGGACGAGACGACTAGCAGGGTTCGAATCTTGGAGTCGTAAATGGAACAACTGGGTCGGGAGGGTTGTCCTCATATCGGACTCCACAGTTCTTGAATCCGAACTAGTCGGCTAGTGGGTCGGAAACCGGATGGTTAAGAAAAAAAAAGATATGAATAAGTATTCGGTAAATGGCGCTGTCGACTATATGTCAACGAGAGGGATGTAGGGGTTTACCTTGGTGAATTTGCAGATAAAAAATTTGAAGAAATCTTGGGAGGAGGAGGAGACAGATTCAAGATACTACTGTTAGTCTGTTACAGCGTTGGAAACTAGAAACATGTACAAGGATGATCTCACGTGGCGCCAAACCTGGTTTTGAACTCGGGTTGGGATATAAACACAAAATAATGTATCATTTAAAAAAATTCTTCCATGGATCAGGTGTATGTATCCTGCCGTTCAAGCCATATATTGAATATTGAATGTATTTATAAAATATATATAACACGTGACTAGATTTGAATCATAGAATGCATAAATGAAGTCCATACATCCAATCCATATAAATTTTTTTCGATCATTTAAAATGACAAAAATATACTCATCCGACCCTAGAAAATAGAATTATACGGTTGCAGTTGATGGGTAATAATCAGATGTGACTTGCAAGTTGGTACCCGAGGAGTACAGGTGGTAGCACTCCTGGACTTGCCATTGGAATTCCATTGGATGATATATATGCACTAACACATAATACACAATTAAATAAACAAAACCCATTTTGCCAACATATATATATATATATATATATATATCCTTCGCTTCTTTCTAAGTCTTTATTTATTATATTTATAGTAATTTAACTGCTCAAACATATTTGGATAGAAACTAATGAAAAAAAACTCAATTATTAGTTGTGGAGGGTTTAATGGGTCTATTTATTCAAAGGGATTGTTTTAGATATTAAAAAGAAAGAAAAAAAATGCATTTTAAATCGAACTGCAAGTGATTAGATACTAAAAAGAAAAAAAAAATCAAAGTCATTTTAAATTTTCAGTTAATTGTAGTCAATCTACTGGTTATTGCGAGTGAAAATGAGCTCTTGAAAGAATCACGTATAGTATTATTATTATCATTATCATATACGTGTAAGAAACAAAGAAAAATGAGCAGTTGCATATTGAAAATTTAAAAAAAAAAAAAAAAAAAAAAAAAAGAGCTTCAATTTCTAATCAATCTGCCCCAAAATGTCAACGACGGATCAACTTGCATATCCAATTTGTAATATCTAATTCATAATGTGTTACGGATAAGTTTGATTGGGTTTGACAGATTCCAGTTTTAATAACCAAATCAATTAACAGTTTAGTTTTATACTCGATTATCAAACCATTTTCATGGAGCTGTGACTTGCAAGCTTCAATTGATGCCGACATTATTCCTAACTATTTTTACAGAGTGAAACAGTCAAAACTCAAACCAGGGCAGCTACACACGTCACTGATATTGATAATATTACATGGTGCCACTGTTCAATATCAAAACACTAATGAGGGTCCCCAGCACATACAAACATATCATGCAATCCCATATATATTGTATTAGAGCATTAACATTTTGAAATCATCAATAATCTGCAGCATGAAAAATATTCTTAGTGTTTCTTGAATTTGTATGCAACTCAAAGGCCATTTATATGGTGCCGCAAATTCTACATACAGCTACAAATTTCAAACCGCCATATGGTAATTGGAATCGTACAAGGAGGAACTTATCAAATTCCCCCAAAGAAACATCATTCATCAAGGTATTTCGCCAGAAGACCCCAAAATTAAGCTGTCGAGGTCGGCGGACAGACTGGAGATCCGCTAATACTTTGGGTACCAAAACATACCCTTAATGCCCTCAGGATCAGGTTCAAAACCTAGATTCCTATAGAACTCAACCACTGCATACAATTGCAAGAAACAAGATTAAACTAAAATTTGTTCGTATAAATGTGGCTTAATGCAGAGATTTAGAAGCTCTTCTCTACTTGTGAGTGTATAATTGTTGTCATACCTTGACTATCTGCAAAAAGGGAAATATTTCCAATGTCCCGCTGCAAAAGAGCCCTTATAAGATTCTCAATAAGGGCTTTTCCAAGTCCTTGGCCCTAAATCACCAGCACAGCCATCAAAATACAAATGTATAATGCAGAGTCAGAATAAGCATTCATGCAGAACGAGTGAATATATAAAACATTAGCAAAAGTATGGATTTCTAAGTTTCCTCTAATCCTTTTTACCAGTATAGGAATAGGAAAAATCAGGTTCCAGTTTAAGTTTAAGATTCATTGTAGAGAATCAAGTACTATATTTCACACGATCATGAGTCCTTTTTTATAAAAAAAAAAAAAATGGGAAAATAATTAAACAAGTTAATTATAACATCATCACCCTAGTGATGCACTCTACATTAAAGACATGGCAAAATAATCCAAGTATTAAATCATTTTCTTTGTCTAGTCCTGAGAGACTATATCCAGAACCAATATATATTAGAAAACGCTCTGCAGGAACTAAAAGATCCTGGTAACTACTGCTTTCCAGGACCGCTATATCGAAATTTCATTTAGATAGCGAGCAGCAAAATATAGCACCACTGAATAGGTTCGTTCTCATATAATGCCATAACAGTACCTGATAAGAAGGATCAACAAGAACATCCCAAATTGTTGCATTGAAAGCATGATCTGATGTAGCCCGGGCCATTCCTATCAACTTCCTTGCGCCATTTCCCTCTGCCAAGTAACTTGCCAAAGTACACTAAGATGTCCGTCACTTTAGTTTATTTAACATATGTATCACTAATTGTTAGAGTAGAAGTATACTTTTTGCAACCACAAGAGTTGGATATTTAGTTTCAGGTAAAGGCATTATTCAATCAGGAAAGCTGCTGTTACTAAGTACCTTCTCCAGCTGATTTACTCATGGAATGCAAAGTAGCAACTATGTAGCTATTCCTCAGAGCTGCTGCTAGCTTTGACAGTGGTCTCCGAGGCCACCCAACCTATTAAAAGCATCATGGGAATTATTATATCAAATTAATTTTCAACGGAATGAAATCAGATATTCTAAAAAGCCAACAGTGAGAAGAAATCAAATATTAAGAAAATGTGCACCTACAGATAGCTAATATAATTTCAAGAAATCCATTGATAGTAAAATATGTCCTAGTTAAGGTATACCACATACAACCAGCAATGCCAAAAACCCTTTCCTCAATGGAAAATATCAGATATATGCCCAAACTGCAATAAATTTTCTCCATATACAGCAAGGTACAATCTTCCACTTAAAGCAATACGAGCAGAATAAAGCATATGTTTAGTTAACGACCTTATCGCATAACGCTTGGAGATCATACACATCAACATTCCCACCAGATGAAAATATGATCTGTTCGACTGTTCCATCAGGTCTGGACCTCTCAACAAGAACAAATTCCTCAGGCAAGGGCTCTTCTTCTTCCTCAGAAGTAGAAGGCGGCTCTATAACTTGTGTTGTATTGTTCTTCAAAATCCTGCAACATAATATGCGCAAGAAATTGTTCGGTTGGCATGTATAGAAGTAGCTAAAATAATTCATCACAATTATCATACAATTCCATGTACCCTGATCTAATGGACTCCCAAAAACCCGCCTTGAGTCCAGCAACCTTATGGCTCCGGCTGCCTGCAATGTGAAAGTGTGGGGGATGATAATACTGGAATCATACATGAAACCATGAAACAAATACATAATCGTATCAAACAGCCCATTTAACAGGGCATGTCAATTATTCAAAAAACCCACAATATAAACATCAATCCAACTGGAAAATTGGGAAAATGGCATTAAATAATTGGGCAAACCTGTCCGATGACCGAAATGAAGATGGGAGGGGAAATTAAGCCGGTAGAATGGTTGGGAGCGGGCATTAGGAGAAGCAATTGGAGAGCAACTACAAATACGGGAGCAAATCATCTCCAAAATCTACCACAATCAAAAAGGAAATTGTAATACTATTGGAAGTGGAGCTGGTGCGATGAATCTACTCACAGCTTGAAGGCAGTGGGCAGCGCTACGGCGTCGCGGCCCGCCATTTTTTTGGGTTCGAATGTGTGTGTGTGTGTGTGTGTGTGTGGTGGAGTTCAGTCGCAGCCTCGTAGGGCTAATCCACAGAAGAGGGCTGCTACGAACACGAGATTTTTTAGTCAAAGTAACTTCCACTTTGTTCCTTCCTCTTTTTTTTTTTATCATCTTTTCTTTTAACCCCAACTTAAACGGATATTTTGAAATTTAGTCCCTGAATTTTCGATCAATTTAACTTAAATGGACAATAATTTAATTTGAAGATGCACTGCCACGCAGGAATTCTCTCCCCAACACTTGCTTTCAATATTTAATCTTATAAATCATAATATATATATATATATACATATATATTTGAGAAAAAGAAATTGAAACCGCATCGATAGATTTTGATGAATTTACTATGTCGTAGAGTGAATTATTCTTACAAATTTGTGATTTTTTTTTCCAAAAAATCACCTTGTCATTACTAATTGTTGTTATTTCTTTTTTCAATTAAGTATTACCATATTTTCTTATTGTAAGTTGTGTTTTTCATTTCTTTCTTTTAGTTCTCACGCTCCTGAATTTAGACAAGTATGCGCTCAAATAAGAGACATCATCATGTTGATAGTTCAGTTAATTTGGCTCAATATTGAGTATATAAAGATTATGTGTTTAAATTTACATTATTTAATAATTCACAAATTAATCATCTTTATGATGGAACAAGTTTTAGATATTAATTATTTTTCAATTCGATATCCTATAGTAGTGAAAAATTCCTACAATTATTTCAAGAGATTTGTGCTATGTTGATCCTCTCTTCCACACTCTTTTAATCATCGTGACAAAAAAGAAAAAGTAAAGGCATGTAGACTAAAAATGGTGCGATTGGTGATACCTCAAACTTAAAAACATGAATTTGTTCTCACCAAAATGTCAAATGGTGGAATCAATAATTTGGGAAAATTCTAATTTGGATTCAATTTAGTTGAATTCAATAAATTACGTGATAAGTGTATTGTACTTATTAAATAGTTGATCATCTTTTCTAAATTACTGATCAATTATAAAATAAATATAAAATATTCGTCACGTAATTAATACTGATTCGATCAAATTGACTTTAGATCAGAATTTTTCCAATATTTGTATGTAATAATAATAAAAAAAAAAAAAGTGGAGGCGCCCGCCCAAAACCCACATTCCTTTGGCTCCACCGACTCTAATTTCTTGGTCAAAAAAAGAGTCAAACGCTCTATCTTTTGAATATTTTTCTTGGTCAGAATTGCACCCCCCCTTCTAATGTTGGCTAACTTTGAGCTCATTCACCTACAAGATCTCTAAATAAATCCACTCATATCACATCAATTCCTATTTAGAAAGTGGTTTATTATTATTATTTAATATAATATGTCATTTTAATACACCTATAAACAATATATTAAAATATAAATAAATTATAATTACTACTCCTGAAGTATAATGAAATTACAAAAAAATAAAAAAAAACTCATGTATGAAAAATCATTGCCTCCTTAATTTTATATGACATCTAACAATTTATACATATCGTTAGTTTGACTAATGATCATTGTTAGTCAACCTATATGAGCTTTAAAAATAACTCTAGGGGTGTTTTGATTATTATGTGTCATAATTCAGGTACCGTATTATAATTTATTGAAATTATAAAGGGTTAAATGTAATATTCCTGTTATTTTTTCAAAATTGTCATTTAAAGCAATTGGTGTATGGTGTGTGACTATGTATATTTATCAAATTATTTGTTTTTAATTGGTGTATTCAAACAATGTAAGATTCTACTCATATAACATATGATTTGTTGATAAAATACTATTACCAATCATACAAGACTTTAATTTTCACTAATAAAATAGAAAATCATATAAACACTTCAAAAAACGCAACAAATAAATACCAAAAGTATAATTGTAATTCATAATGTAAAGCTTAATGTTTACTTATAAAAACATACAATATATGATACTTAAGATAATCATCATATAAGTTAGGAGGGTAGTTTTAATTTATCATACATAGGGTATTTTTTTTTTATAATTTTATCATATTTTAAGAGTGATAACTATAAAAGGACAAAATTTACCATTTTCTCAATTCCGTTAGACTTAATATTGATTCTATCTAACTAGAGGGATAATGACAATTTCTATACATGAAAGTGTTTTTTTTATTTTTTTATTTTGATATATCTTAGGGGTGGGAAGTGTGATTTGCCCTTAAAATATGTATTCTTAGAGACTAGTTATGATGGATTTTTTTTTTGAAAAAAAAATTGTTCTTTTCTTTTTTATCTATTGTTTTATTTAACCATTAATTAAAAACAGAAATATTGTTTTTTTTGTTTTGTTTTTTGATAGATAGAAATATCGCTCGTAAAGATGGTCCAATCTCGTTCGAGACAAAAGCTGCTCATATTCTTCATCTAATAATTTGGCTCTTTTTCTCAGACGCTGAACCCCACCACTGTGTGTGTGTGTGTGTTTTCACTTCTTTACATGCTTCCTGCCTGCGTCCCACATGAATCGTACTTTTTTGATCTACTTTATCCATCAAAATCCGTTCAAAAACACCTCTTTTTTTCTTAAAAAAAGAACACCAAAAAAAAAAAAAATTCAAATCAATCTCATAATTAACTATTTCATTCACAAGGCACTTAATTAATTAAACCCTCCCCCAGATATCTCTAACCACATATTCTAAATTTGAAACACGCTTTAAAGTTTTTCTTTTTTAATGACCACGACGACGACGATGATGGTAGCATATATATATATATATATATAAACAATTTCAATTTCAATTTCATCCCTCTGTAAAAAAGCTGATGAATATAGATTAAGCAATGCGAAAAAGTGAAAAACTACAGACATTCATTCCATTTCACAAGAACAAGACGAAGGACTGAAAAGCAAAAGCGCGCCTCGGCATAAAGATGAAAAAGGTAAATTCTGTTGTGAGTAATCTGTAATCGCTAATCCGACTTTCAAGATAATCATAAATAGTCCCCTCCATCGCATACCTGAACACTCTCTCTCTCTCACACACACACACACACATAGGTGGTGTATGAAATGGGTATGTAATTCATTTTTCCTGATTTTTTTATTGCTTTTTTGGGCAAAGTGGGCTCCTTTTGTATGGATGCTAGCTTTCCTTTCTCCTGAATGATTGGCTCTTCATAGCATTTTACTGTAGTGGGAGTAAAGTGAGATTGTGTTGAGAGTGAGAAGAAGAAGAAGAAGAAGAAGAATGGTGTGGGAGCAGTCCGCCTCCACACCACCGCCGCGCCACCCTTCCCCCACCGCCACGCCCAAGTTCTCCACCACGTTTGCCAACCGGTAACTCACTCCTAAAAATACCTCCCATTTTTTTTTTCTAAAAAAAAAAACGATGCCTTACTAAATTCTTTGTGTTGCCATGTTTTATAGTTGAAAACAGTGGATTTAAAAAAAAAATAAAAAAATGGGCCAACTGATAGCTCATCTTCACATCCCATAAACGATGCGATCACCTGGGTGGGTTCTTGTTATGTTGTTATGAAGGGGAGCTAATTAATCCACTGGTCATCTTTGTGCACTCTCGGACTTTCTTGAAATTTTCATGTTTCTTGTTCTTATATTCATCATTCAGGACTAGAGTTGAAGAGTTTTTAGGCAATTGTAAGATATCTGATCTTAAATCTCCTTTGTAAGAACATTACTTGATGTTGCAAGTAGGTACTAGTTGATGGAACATAAATGTACATAACCATCCAATTTTATTTTCCTATTCTGTGTGCAGTATTTTCTCAGATGTTGCTGGGGACATCACAATTGTTATTGATGGAGAATCCTTTCTATTGCATAAGGTAATAGCATCTTAGAGCCAAAAACATATCAACAGTTAAAATCTTGTGCATTATACTGAGATTCAATTTCTTTGCAAAAAGTTCCCTCTGGTAGCTCGAAGTGGCAAAATCCGTAAGCTCGTTGCAGAGGCAAAAAACACAACTCTGTCGAAGCTGGAACTCACTAACTTTCCAGGCGGGCCTGAAACGTTCGAGCTTGCAGCAAAATTTTGTTATGGCATGAATTTCGAGATCACATCAACAAATGTAGCCACCCTGCGCTGCGCAGCAGAGTACTTTGAAATGACTGAGGATTACCGCGAAGAGAATCTAGTCGAACGTACAGAAACATATCTAACCGAGGTTGTTTATCAAAGTCTTGAAAAATCGGTAGAGGTTCTGTCCGCCTGTGAGAACTTACTGCCTCTTGCTGATGAAATAGGACTTCCGGACAGATGCATTAGTTCTATCACCAGAAATGCATGCAAGGAACAGCTGGTATCAGGTCTGTCTCGCTTGGATTGTAATAGTGGATCATTAGAACTTAAGGACAGGTGTCTTGAGTGGTGGGTTGAGGATCTCTCGGATTTGGGGATCGATTTTTATCAAAGGGTCATTAGTGCCATGGGACATAGTGGTGTTAGGACGGACAGCATAGTTGCCTCTTTGATGCATTACGCGCAGACATCGTTAAAGGGCATTGGGAAACCTCAAATATGGAATCCAGCGAAAATGAATCCTAGTTTAGTTGAGAACGGCGAGAAGATGATTGTGGAATCTCTGGTGACTCTACTACCTACTGAGAAAAGCTCATCTATTCCATTGAGTTTCTTATTTGGGATGACGAGGGTGGCAATTATGGTGGATGCTAGCTTAGCTTGTAGGCTCGAGCTTGAGAGGAGGATTTCTTACAGATTGGAGATGGCGTTACTGGATGATCTGCTCATCCCATCGGTCCAAACGGGTGATTCGCTGTTTGATGTGGACACGATCCATCGGATTCTGGTCCATTTCCTGCAACGGATTGAAGAGGAGGAGAATGATGAATGTGGATATGAATCAGAAGGTATAGGGTCACCAGGCCATGGATGTTTGTTGAAAGTTGGAAGGCTTATTGATGCTTATTTAGCTGAAATTGCGCCTGACCCCTATTTGAGCCTTCCAAAGTTCATTGGCATGATTGAGGTGCTACCAGATTATGCTCGTGTCATCGATGATGGACTTTACAGGGCCATCGACATTTACTTGAAGGTAAGAAACACTGATTATGAACATAGGAGCTCTACACACACACACACACACACACAATATACATATAGAAATTTATGCCTGCACCGGGTTTGCCTCATGGCGAGTAGCATTACGTATGTTGCTTTACTATCATTTGACAGGCCCATCCGATGCTGAATGAGCACGAATGCAGGAAGCTCTGCAAGTTCATAGACTGCCAGAAACTCTCCCAAGAAGCGTGCAATCATGCTGCCCAAAACGATAGACTCCCGGTCCATTTGGTGGTTCGAGTTCTCTATTTCGAGCAGCTTCGGCTAAAGAATGCAATGTCGGGAAGCTGTGGGGATGGATTGTTACTATCGCAAAAGATGAGCAGCGGTGTTCCCAGCGCTGCCATGTCCCCACGAGATACTTACGCTTCGCTGAGGAGGGAGAATCGGGAGCTAAAGCTGGAGATATCAAGAATGCGGGTTAGGCTCAGCGATCTGGAGAAAGAACAGGTGGTGATGAAGCAGGGGATGATGGACAAGGCCAGCCAGGGGAGGACTCTGTTAACGTCCATTTCTAGAGGGATCGAGAGAATCGGAATATTTAAAGGTCAAGACGGAGGAAAACAACGCAAGTCGGGTAAGAAGCTTAAAGCAACCGAAGGGAAAATTGCCAGGAGTAAGAGGTATTCAGTATCTTAAAACGAACCAGGTTTGGTTATACCCTCATTGAGAAGGGCAATTCACTCGCCATATAATTGACACTAGTTTGGTTGAACCCTGAGGTTCTAGTAGTAACTTGATTGGTGTATATTGTTGTCACAAACGTGAAATGAGTTGTGCTGTGATGTGATAAAGGAAAGCGGGATTCATTTTTCATATCATCTCTTCAGTTACATACAATTCCTTGGCACTGTTTCATCTCGAGAGATACTAAGAAATACAAATTACCCACATTTTTTTCTTTGTTATTTTGTTACTTTAAGCAATCGAGTCAAATAGTAGACAGATAATATCCCCATTTCAGTTGATTAATTAATCATCAAGGGATAAAGTACATGGGATTAGGGAGCTTAAAAGTGCGATTGCCCACATAGTCTCCTTGAAGATCACTCCACTGATCTCCTACGTTCCCCCATATCCTATACCCTTCTCCGACCAATTGCCTCCGTATCTCCGACTTGTATGTTACGGCACTTAGCCCCTTGTACGCCCCACTCCTATAGATTAAGCATGTGTAAGAACTAAGCAAAACCAGAAATTAATTACCATTATGCAACAATATAGGTACCTTAAAATGAGACGTTCGTATCCAAAAAAACCTTGGTTGTAAAGATTGAGAGTGGTGGCCTCGCCAAGTGTCTCTTCATCCCTGCCCGTAACGAGGAACACCTTAAACCCTGTTTGGATCAACTTGTTGAACAGCCTCAGAACATCAGGAATCGCAGGGCAACCCCCATTCAATGCCCACGCCTTAAATCCCAACGGATCGAAAGGCTCGCATCTACAAAATACAAGCATCATTCTTTTCTTTTTGTTTTTTTTTTATTTTTAATATGTAATCCACTCGAAATACTGTATAGATGGCAATTATAACAAGAAAAACACACTCAAAGGCCGAGAGGGAGAGAGGGGGGGGGGGTGTTCGAACCCAGGATTTACGTACCCGTAACGTTTGCCCCTATAGTAGAAGAGGTTAGAAATGCAGGTGTCGTCGACGTCTAGAATCCAGGCATCGAGGCCGTCGTCGGAGACAGCTACGGTATCAATGTAGCTGCAAATGTTGTCGGCGATGAAGTTGAGGTCCTGCTGGTATTGTCCGGCGACCATGTAGGCCTCGACATGGCGGGAGCACTGAGTTGGGACGGTCCGCCACGGCCGGAGGTTGTTGGCCTCCACCGCGAGCCGCCAGCTCAGGCAGTAGCCAGCCGACTCCGCCGTGTCGCTCGGCCACCAGAACGGCGGCCTTGAGTTCACCGTCTTTGAGCATATCGCCAAGAACACCACCACTATCGCCTCTCTTATCCGCCGCATCGTCGATGTAATCATCTATATCTATGTACCAAATAAAAATCAACAATACTAGGTAGAAATTATAATTAGTTAACCAGTTAATTAATTATCAAAAAGTCAAGCACACGGGCATGCACGCGCCAGCACTAACACAAGGAAAGTAAAAGAATTTGCATAATATATATAGGCAAAAAAAGTGTGGAAAATTAGAAATTATTGAGAAATACCATATATAAGAATATTCTTGACGAAGAATCGTCTTCTCTTCCTCAGCTTCTGAGAAATTAATGTAGCAAAAGGCAAAATTGTGGTCATGAATATATAGGAAGAAATTAAAATGAGGGATATTGGGGGCTTACTTAACCACTTATAAGCTATTGATAATATAAATAATTAAATTAAAAAAAATCAAGTAATACAATAAAGGATAATCGGATAGTGCACTAAAAAAATAAGTAGAACAATGATTAAAATCTAATCATACGTCACTACAGGAAAATGAGTAACTTTCTAACAATATAATAAGTGATAATCAAACAATTGCTATTAATTATAGAGCAAATTACGTTAAGCATCCCAATCTTTGAGGCGTTTTGTATTTTGGTACTCAATCTTTATAAATGTGTGTTTTGATATCCAATCTTTATCATTTGTGCGCCGATGGTATTTTTTTACTATTTTGATGGAATCTTTGTGGAATATTCGGGTATATTCTAGGAATATTAAGGAATATTCCACTGAAATAATGTAAAAAATACCATCGACGTACAAATGATAAATGTTAGGTACCAAAGCATACATTTACAAGGGTTAGGTATCAAAGTGCAAAACACCCTAAAAGTTTGAATGTTCAACGTAATTTACCCTTAATTATATACATTTTGTGACAACAAATTAATGTTGTCACAAAATATAGCATGCACAATGTCAATGGTGACAATTTATTGTAAAAAGGTGGCAACATAGTACAAAATTGATAATTAGTGACACGCATATTGTGACAACTTAATGGTAATGGAATCTTGTCACAAAATTTTAATAATAATTTTTATTGCCACCAAGTTGATACTATAGGTGTATCACTGATTATTAATGGTGACAACTAAAACATTTTTTCTTGTTATTATTGAGTGATATTGTGACAATATAAAAATTAGTATTACAAAAAAAACTTAATTAGTGATAAAATATAATATATTGTCATTTTATACAATTATTGATGACAATATTTATATTATCACTTTTAAATTTATCAATAATATTATTTTTTCTTATAATGTATATAATATAAGATTAAAATTAGAAGGTGCACGTAAACCTTTAAACTACACGTGGCTTCGCAAGTGGAATATGATATGATGTTGAGTAAGGTAGTGTCCCATAAGGTTAACTCTTTGGTGCGTCTCCACGTGGCAGTCTCAAATTTGTCCATTAATATATATTTTTTTTCTTCTTCGTCAACTCTAAATTGGAATTTAATTTTAAGATGCTAGTGTTAGAAGCATAGGGAATTCTTTTAAAAGAATTTGGGAATTTAGTGGTGGATAATTAATTAATTGATGCTTTGCAAGCATGGAAAGTTGGAGAAGAAGAAATTATCAACTCCACTGCCTTACAAAGTGTGCCATTTTAGTTTTTTTTTTACGCTTTGTGCTTCGCCCTCTTACCAAAATTCCAAAATTGACCAAAAAAAAAAAATAATAATCAATCCCTATACAATGTCTGGATACATGACTAATAAGAAACGTGTAGAAATTAAATCACAATGTGTCGTCACAAGTGGATATTATGATATTTTTTTAATTTTAATTTACGATGAAAAATATCATATGTTTAGGTGTTGAGCAATCTATTTTTACATTCTATAGAATTATAAAAGTACATTTAGCTTAAAATTGAATGTCTTTTATTAAATACTTAATTCAAACACTTTTTAAAAGTATTACACAATATATGCTAAATTAGGTCGTTTTTAGCAGTGATGTACACCGTGACGTAAATGAACCCAAGTATTATCATCTCAGTTATTAGCCTTGATCCTTTATTTTATTTTGTATTCTATATTTTATTCCACATGTTATATACACTTTTTTTTTTAAGTAAAATTACAATAGGATATAAAATAGAGAATAAAAATATTATTGAAATGAAAGTCCTCAGTTATATTAATTATTTATCTCAAATGTATTCGTTTTTCCAATTAAATCCAAGATCTAAATGTACAGCATCAATATACTGTTGAACCCTCAAAAGAGGAAGCATTCAGTGAATTTAGGGAATTAAAGTCAAAATATTCATGCGCATGCAAAAGCTTTCTCAATCCAACACTTTTATTAAGGTCAATCCAACGCATTAGTGGTAATATAGAAGCCTCGAAATCCTAAAATGGAGATTCGATTTTTCGTAAATATGAATATTATTTTAATTTAATATTAATTTTTTTACTGTATAATAGTTTATATATTGTCGTTATTTGATAATAATTAAATGTAATAATTTACTCTTTATTAGGAATATTGATATTGTAATTATGACACACCATTGATGTAACTGCTTATTTGTAATAAATTGATTTTTTCTTTTAAGTTCAACCCTACATTTTAGTGGGACAAATTTTGGCCAACACCCTTATATTTGCACACTAAATTCGATCAAGAAAGAGATAAAAAGGAAAAACAATTTTATTATTATTAGTATTATTGTTATTGTTATTGTTATTATTGTTGTTGTTGTTGTTGTGTGTGCGTGCGTGCGCGCGCATGTGCAGAATTTGGACCGCTTAAACATAGTTTTATAACCATAGTTCTACAAATTCCTTATCGAAATTACATTTTCTAATGTAAAATTTCATTTCTTTTCATTTGAATAATCTTAGCAGCCTTCGAAATTCTTGATCATGATATTTCTAGGAAGAAAGCCTGAAAGAGCCTGGACAAAGGCCATAATATAAACACTTCATGTATAGGGAAAATTTTTAGTTTAAATAGGATCATATTAAGTCATCAGTATTAATCATATATCGAGTGTATTATATTTATCATATATCATCGCCTTATATTACAAGTATGTGACAATTGAGAGCTATATTTCAAATTTGGGCATATGCTATAAGAAATTTCCAATTGAAGGCATCGCGGCATTGACTTTAGAGTTACGTGATGTGAAAATTAATTCATGATTATTTGAATTTGAACAAACTAAGAATCTGATCATTAGATTTGTATTGCCGCCACATCACTGTCCAATATATTTTCCCCCTTTGGCCCTTAAGAATAGTGATATATAGTCCACATTGAACAGTCAATTAATTATGTGGTCCTTCCTTATATAATTATCTGTAATTATATAAAATTTATATTTTTACTTTAAAATTGCAATTGTTCTTCTTTAACTAATGAAATTGAATCAAAATTGATAAACATTTGTCAAGATAGGTATCATCAACATATGTTCGAAGAGTAATTTAAAATCTACCAAAACTTAATGATGACATGTTGACATATTATTAGAATATGTGTATAATCATATATACATATATATATATATATATATATATATATACAGAGCGAGAGAGAGAGAGAGAGAGAGAGAGAGAGAGAGAGAGAGAGAGAGAGAGAGAGACCGACGTTTTATTTTATTTTATTTTCATCGAATGCTTCACTAAAAATATATGGAATGGCTATGGCATAAAATAAAGGGGATTTCGGCCAAGCCCAAAGTGGCATTGGCGTCAGAAGGCATAACATATCATCTATGGACAAGTGGAAATTAAGCCTGGGACTGGACTGACAACTCACCATTCTTTTGTTGCCTTTTTTGCAAACATGCATTGCTCCAGGGTCTTAACTGCAATTGAGTACCCCCATTTCCCAGATATTATCGTCAGTTTACTAAACTTCCAAACTCTTTCCTTCACCTTCTCCTTCTCTTGTGCAACTCCCAATGGCCATCACTATTATGTGTGTTTTAACTCAGGTCCAACTAGATCGAATCAATATTAATTACGTAGTGAATATTTTATATTTATATTTTAGATGATCGATAATTTATAAAAAGTGATCAATCACTTCCGAGTAAGAATTTTCTCTTTTAATATATACACTATATATTTATAACAAATCTATTAAATTAATTTGGATATTCAGGTTGAATGCTTCAAACAAGAAATATGTAACCTAGGAGAGAGAATTTGCAAAATAGAATTTAGTCCTCAAACAGATTAAGTCAGTATTTATTTAAGGGCAATAAAAGAAAGCAAAGACAGCAAAAATTACAACAAAGTAGTAGAAAATCGTCTTTAGGCTTTCTTGCAATCTTTACTATCTACCCTTGCTTTTATTACACTCTCAAACAATTAATACCGACTTAGTCCAGTGGAAGACTAACTTCTATTTTAATAGTTTTCTCTCCTAAATTTCTTATTGTTCAATCTCGGTTTCCATTTTTATAAATTTGAGGTGCTTGAAGAAACAGAGAAACATCATATACATATATCTTATGTTGCAATTAATTCTAAAATTTAGAACTCTCATTTTCAGTAGTTCTTCAATTATTACGAAACAAAAAAATTAAGATTAATGTACTATAAAAATTAGTTAGGGCAACCTCGTAGCACGAATATTAGCCATTAGGTATGGGTGCACATACAGCAGTCCAACCAATCGGGTGGTGCTGCCCATCATTCACTTACCACTTAAGTTTTGTTGCCCCATTTCATATGTTTATTCACTATAAATATATTCTTGAAAACCCCCGTAACAACGCCACTGCACTACAATCCAGTGGTGGAGTTCGAATCGACACCAGTGAGATACTGAGTTTGAACCTTCTTGTCTTCTTCATTTCTCTTTGAATGAGTGTGTGTAGCATTTTGATTGACATTTATAAAGTGTTTCGAGTTGATTGTATTAAAAAAAAAAAAAAAGAAAACCCCCATAACAGCCTCATTTTAAATCTTTTAATTCATTCTCATTTTTGTCACATTTCCATAATTGACCCAGGGGGAAAAAAAAAAGGGAAAAGTAAGATGCACCATTATGCTACATACATAAATATATTTGAACCGCAATTCAAACCTCTGACTTTGAGACATGAAAATTTGAAAATGATGGGCTATTGTCATCAAATATAATTTGAGCTCATAATAATTGCACAAGCACTTTCACCAACTTCATTGGTTTAAATAAATTAAGCACCAATATGCCTTAATCCCATTTCTACAAATTCATTCAATTGCTCATATCAAAAAGCGTCATTATATTTTATAACTTTCAATTAGAAAATGGATATTTAATATCATCATTATCTATGCATTAATCCAAAATTTGACAAGTTTTGGGAGATGGGCCAATCAGTGAGACTAATTTCTTATCATGGTTACCAAGATCTAATGATACAATTAAGGGCACGTTTGAATAGTTTTAAAAAAAAATTGTCGAACGGTACTTTTTATAGTGGAGTTTTTTTAAAAGTTAAGTAATTTGGCGTTTGGATGCAATAATTAAAAGTATTTTTTAAAAAAATCCATTCAAACACAATTTTTTTGCTTTGAAGTGCATTCTTTTTTTTCTTAAAGAAGCCAATTCAAATGGACTCTAAAACCATTACCAAAAGCTGAAATCTTGAAGGTTCTTTCACTAAAATCATTAGGGTTCTTTCATTAAGGGTGCTCATAACTACTTATAGTGGACAAAATCAACTCACTAAATCTCCACCTCTTGTGTTGTATGATCCTATGATGTAGTACTACTATTTTCATCACTCCAAACATGGCTTATGTCTTATTCATGAGTAACCATTAAGTCATTAACCATTTATATTTTCGAGTCGCGCGTGGTGTATTATTTATATCGTATTGTAGATGCTACATACACTAAGGAAGTGTTTGGTTTGTTCGACTTCATAATTGCAAGTAATCTTAAGATTAATGATTGTATGCAATTGGCCCTAATTTGATCATTTGTTTGGTATGCAAGACGGCATGGCAGGATAGAATTGCACATAATCTTGTTCTCATATTTGGTTTATTAGATTGAGCCCTCAATCTAATAACTTGAGTATGAATTACATGAATGCCCCCATCTATTCAAATGTGGTGAACCCAAATAAAGAATACAAGTACATATCAATCTTTTATTATTTTTTTAAAGAGGAACTGATTAATCCAAAAGCTTGTTCCATTCATATGGAACATATGCATGCCACAAGCCAGATGATAAGGAGCCATCAATCATAGAATGTTGTTTCAACAAATATTAGGATGTGCAAGATGCAAAACGACTCACCTTGTTTTATTTATACTCATAGGGAAAATTTTGTAATGTATATAGCCAATTCAAATAGCATAAACTTAAAAATAAAGAGTAATTTTCCCTTAAAAAAAAATTTCTAAGCCCCTGTCTAAATAAATGCCAAAACAACAATATGAAACAGCCTTAATTGTGCTTTTTTTTTTTTGTGCATTAGCCATCCAGTAGGTGACCAAATAAGTATCGCGTCTATGCCCTTTGTAATGTTGGTCCTCATTATGTATTGAAGCAAAATTAGGTTGAGGCTTATTATCCCCATATGCATGCATCGTCCATTGCATAGCCTAGGCAAGAAAGTCCTCATCAATGTCTAGAGACCATGCACTCTTGATGCTTGATTTTCCCATGCATAGTACGCCCCCTCATACAACAAGCTCAAATTCCGTTTCTCATTACGAAGAAATGAGAATTACAGCAAGCACCTTGCCAAAGAATGGACCCTTACATATATCCCCTTGGACTTTCCCAAAAGAAAAATAAATATTACAGTAACCCCCTTACCAGAAAATATTGTCTTACAACAACCTCTCTTAAAATTGCCCTCTTGAGCTGCTATAGAATTACATTTGGCCGGCTTATTTGAATCTAAAATTTGGAACTTGCAGTAAGTTTAGTCCAACCGATACATGAAGAATACAATAATAGATAAATCTTCAACGAAGCCCTTCGATGCTGCACAGAAGAACAACAAAAACACGATCACAAATCAGATTGAAAATGAAAATGCCCTCAAAATAGATGTGTTTGAGGTTGTCCGACAATAGAAAAAGGAACAAAACGAGAAACACATAGCAAATTTGAGGAACAAAGTCTTCAAAGCATCTACCAAATGCCCCCATCAAATTTCATTACGAAATCGGGTCAATCAAGAATCATGCACAAGAATAATGAAACCGAGGCTTGGGTTTGCCTTTATCATAAGAATAAAATAGAGGGTCTGCCATGGCCTAAGATACAAGTTTGCTCAAAATCATCACAACCTCATTATTTTTTCGAGCTCAAGGTATTGGAGGATTGGGAAAATTGCTTTGGTATCATCATTTCCATCATCTTATTTTCATATTTTCAAACTTTCTTGAAACAAAAAGGTTGCGAAATCAATCTCTGCCTAATTCACAAAAAGAAGGGCAACCAAACCTTTTTAAGTAAATACAGATCAAGCTAAATAAAAATAAAAAAACTTGGTTAGAAAGGTAGACGATCACCTGTACTGTAATTCACAAAGTGGATGCTTAGGAGTTTTCTCAATTTCACCAGCCGAAGATCAGCAGTAGACATAGGAGCCATTAGAAATTTTAATGAAGGCCAAATAATGAACATTATTGTAAATTACCTATGTAGACACGTTCAATCACAGATGGGCCATTCCAAATCACAGCCCCCCCCCCATGCGATTCAAATCTCATGATTATGACCACCTAATTGCGTGTCGGCCCCAATTAGCCCCGAAATCCGGTTTTTTAATCATTGAAACCAAACAGGAAATTACCTACAATGAAAGCCCCAAATTGGGGCTAATCACGTAAACCAAACGCTTTCTAAGTATATAGTACAATAGTTAAATAAATAACATATATTCATTTAAAATTAACTTCTTTGTTTCTTCTTCGCCCAAACTAAAGCAGAGCATCACTATTTTAAAATGCGTCATTTATCCAAATTCTCGGTACAAAAGATTGGGTGTAGCATGGTAAGTAGTAGCACTTGCATCGTCAACATTAAAACATAGATCTTGGCTTGAAAATTGGAAAATTTGTAGAATTAATAGTGTTGGCAATGGGTCCGAGTTATGTCTTATCCCTACAACGACAGGGCCTGTGTTTAGATGCCTAATTGGGTCTGAGGCAGGTCTCGGGTTTTCATTTTAAAACCTGAACCTGCCCATTAAGATTTTTATTTGTTATATATATATAAACTTATGAAATCTATATTTATGCTTTATACATAAAAGTATATATTACATGAATAGTCACATCAAAATATTTAAATATGTATATGAAAATAATTATATAATATTAGTAAGTAAGATTTGATTTCAAAATATGTGTAAATAAATATGTAATAACGATGTTCGACTTTTCAAAAACTAAAATATGTTCATAAGAAATTTATAAATAATTAATACTTTAGTAACACTATTATTTTTTTCTTTTTTTTTAATGTATGGAAAGTTAATTTTCTTAAAAAAATATTTTTTAATTTCCTTTGACCCATAATAATAACTACGTAGATTGAAAAAATGGGCCTCCTATGTTGGCCTATGGTTGCATTGCAATTGGGTTCACTATTTCCTTCCAAGGCCCAATACTGGCTCATATACAGATGTAAACTGGGCCCATCTTCTCAAAATATGGCCCAATAGTGGAGGCCCATAAGCCCAAACCTAAAAATTCAAATATTTCTTCTCTTTCTTCCATTTCCTCTCCAGCAAGAAAGGTAGCTACGACGGATCAAAAAACAGGAACAGAGCAAATCGGAAGCAGAAGCAAAATCGACAATGGCAGCATCGGCAATGGTACTCGATCCTAAACCGGTGATCGCCGCCGATCCACCGCTGTCCCTACCTGCCGTCAAGGCCGACGTCGCCGTCTCCTCCACCGATGAGGAAGACTTTTACGGGCGTCTAAAGTCGCTGCTGCGGCAGTTGGAATTCATGGACATTCAGGAGGAGTACGTGAAGGACGAATTGAAGAACCTCAAGCGAGAGCTTCTGAGGGCGCAGGAGGAGGTGAAGCGGATTCAATCTGTGCCGCTGGTGATTGGGCAATTCATGGAGATGGTTGACCAGAACAATGGCATCGTCGGGTCCACTACCGGGTCGAATTACTATGTCCGGATCCTAAGCACCATCAATCGTGAGCTCCTCAAGCCCTCCGCCTCCGTCGCTTTGCACCGCCATTCCAATGCCTTGGTTGATGTGTTGCCCCCGGAGGCAGACTCTAGCATCTCGCTGCTGAGCCAAGCCGAAAAGCCAGATGTCACCTACAATGTCAGTCGCTTCAATTTGTGTTTCCTTTGTTTGCTTTTCTATAATTTTTACTTGATTTTATAATAGGGTTGGAATTAGGGTATCACTCGAGGTATGCCCTAGATCAGTTTTGACAGATGTCTCTAGCATTTATTGGATTTCGGTTTAGCTGGGTTGAATTGATGCTTATGGGGTTTTAAAAAGTGAGGCTGTTTTCAATAGGGTTACGAATCTTATCAGCAGACTGGCGAAGGATGTTGTTACAGTTAGGTCCTTGTTCTAGTAGATATGATTTATGCTATATCAAACTGGCGAAGGATCAATGCCAACTTCCTTAGTGCGTAGTGGTGATATTTTACTTGTTCCAAACCAGACATGGAGGGTTTGCTACTTTGTTAAAATTGTTGTTTTGGAAGTTGTTAAGTCTCTGGTGTCCAATCCTTTTGCCGCATTTTTTATTAGATCACACTCTTAAGTGGTGTGCATGGAAATTTATCTGACGGCATTGTTGCAAATCTTAAACATGTTGCACTTCAAATCTTGCAATCCTAGAAATGAATATTGGTACCACAGTCCAATCATACCACACTATGTTTTATGGAGACAAATTTGGTTATGGGGAAACAGGATACTGATCAAAACTGTGGTCAATTGCATGATTTGAGAACAGACATCAAGCCAAAAGAGAAATCAAATTGCAAAAGGGATTTGTTTATGCTGGATCATCTTTCTGTTTCACATTTATATATACTTGATTAGGCTAATAATTGATCATTCCCTTTTCTCAGGGTGTTTGCAAACATTCTTATCTGACTCTCTCTGTCTATTATGTAATCAGGATATTGGTGGATGTGACATTCAAAAGCAAGAGATTCGTGAAGCTGTTGAATTACCCCTCACACACCATGAACTGTATAAGCAGATTGGTATTGATCCTCCTCGTGGTGTGTTGCTCTATGGCCCCCCTGGTACAGGTAAAACCATGCTTGCAAAGGCTGTAGCTAACCACACAACAGCCGCTTTCATCAGAGTGGTGGGTTCTGAGTTTGTGCAGAAATATCTTGGTGAGGTATTTATTCAGAGCTCTTTCTCTTGCATACTCTTGGGTACTCATGAACATAGTAACAGCAATTTTTTATTCCTTTCCAGTTTCTACCAAGAAAATTTTGCATCTAAAATATCTAAGATAATATTGTTGCTGCTGGACACAAATAGGGTCCAAGAATGGTTCGTGATGTATTTCGCCTGGCAAAAGAGAATGCACCTGCAATTATCTTTATAGATGAGGTAGATGCCATTGCAACTGCCCGATTTGATGCCCAAACAGGAGCTGATAGAGAGGTTCAGAGAATTCTAATGGAACTTCTAAATCAGGTATGATCTCTGTGCTTTGTTATTTGAGAGCTGAAAAGGTGCGATTATGTATCTTTTGCTGAGCTTTTGTAATGTATATGCTTTCATTTGTGCTCCGGTAGATGGATGGATTTGATCAAACCGTGAATGTAAAGGTCATCATGGCCACTAATCGTGCTGACACTTTGGATCCTGCACTTCTTCGTCCCGGTAGACTTGATCGTAAAATTGAATTTCCTTTGCCTGATAGACGGCAGAAGAGGCTTGTGTTTCAGGTTTGGCTGTTTTGCGAAAAATAAACCTAAAGCTTATCATTTTTCACTTTTTGTGAGTTTTCTTGTTAACAGAACGACAATGTTCTCAATACATTTGTTCTCTACTGGAACACTACTCTCTCTCTCTCTTGGTTTATATGTGCTACCACTGATTGTTGTGTGGTCTCGAACAGGTTTGTACTGCCAAGATGAACTTAAGCGATGAAGTTGACTTAGAGGACTATGTCTCTCGACCTGAT
>JAOWBU010000220.1:2500-45506 GCA_026212405.1 Petrea volubilis
GGGCAATTCCGGTGGCCAAACCGCCTTTGGCAGTTTGCCAGTGCGTAGATCTTTTCGAGCTACCCCAAATCAAAAAAAATTCGTCCAAATCGGACCTTTCTACGCAAAGTTATGCCCTTTCAAAGTTTTGCATCCGAACCGCGCATTTTCGCATATCGAACCTCGGGAAGTCCCCGTAACCGACACATCCAATGCAAAGATCTTATCGAGACACCTCAAAACGAGTGGTCATAATGCCCAAACGGACATCTGACCGTAAAGTTATGCCTTCTTAAAGGTCATGCACTCAACAATACAAATTTTGCTTGTGTCTATATTGGTAGTCTTTGAGGTTATTTTGCATGTCTCTATGTTGTTAGTCTTTGAAGTTATTTTGCATCCAAGTTCTGCTCTTGTTGTCCTCTGTAGTTTCCCATCACAATTTGTCATTGGATGATGCACGTATATTTCAATCTAATTTTAAGATATCTAACATGGATCCCTACCACGTCACCACTTCTCCCATAGTAATGTCGACTTGAAGATGTTTTACAACATGTACCTATTTGCATTGCTCTTCTCATAAAATAGATAATTCTTTTGTGCATGTACAAGTTGTGTACTCATGATGGTTTGATCCGATTGAGGTGGGAAATTTATTATGGCGATGCGTTGATTAGTCCAATGACTGTTTATGGCCACAACTTTTCAACAAGCAATGAAAGTGAGCTACCCGGAAGTGTATCCGGAGTAAACTCAGCTTGTGCAAAATCCTCAACATTTTCCTATATCTAACTCAGCTTCCATCACCATCACTCTTGTGTATTCAAATGGAAAAACATTGTATCCCTAGAAAGTTTGAAGAATGTACTTCCAAATGGTACTAAAAGTAGATTAACAAAGTTTTTGTGCAAATCTTCAAAAAGTTATTAAAGGTAGATCAAGAAAGGGTTTATACATAAAGCAAACTTGTAGAATGAAATTTCATGATACACTAATTTTGGAGCTATACTAGGTTTGTACTGATATAGAATCCATTACACATGGCTGCCCGGTACCCATTTGATACCCCTAAAAATTTCTAGATTTTTATCTCTAAAGAACAGTCTTCGAGCTTTCGTATCTCCTTCAATAATTGGCCAAATTCAGTAATTCTTGAACCTTACAAACTCTTCATAATTGACACTATGTCTAGTAACTATAACATATGTACCTAATATTCAAAAATCAATTTCAAAATGGGCTACAAACTACCCTATCGCCCAATTTGCTAACTCGGAACAGAAATTTCTAAATCTTTGCTTTAGATCTTCAAACCTTCACAACTCATCACAACATGTTTAAGCATATCTTAAAGAATATAAACACTCCAAAAAATATATATTTTACTTCTTTCCTCGATTTAACCATCAATGTCAATAAGATCTTGCCAAAACCCAAGTTCCCCAATAACTATTACTATAATAATCTTGATGTAAATCATCCACCAAAAACGAATTTCATGGATAACTTTTATTGTTGAGCTATGCTATATATATGTATACGTGGCCTTACTAAGACATCGTACGGTCAAACCATATGACAGGCGGAGGCCCCCAGCCGATCATTACTATGGTCGAAGGCAAATGGCCTTTGCCCGCTATATCCTCAAAGAAAAAATTAGCCTTGAAGACCAAGTCCCAATCAATCACCCCCATTAATGGGAGCACCAACCTGGAAGATCACCTACTCCAGTTTGAAAATACCATAGACATCCATAGGCTCTTGAACGGGATGACCGCCAAATTTTTTGCCACAATGTCTTTGCTTGACTTCAGCTGGGTTTTATCCAATCCTTTGATGAGTTGGCTGATCGTTCCTACACCATTTCACCACCAAGAAAGATACCAAGCTTCCCCACACACACCTCCATAGGGTTCGCCAACAAGAAGGAGAGTCGCTTCATGACTTCATGACCAGTTTTAACAATGAGGTCCTCATGGTCGATGATCCCATAATAGACTCCGTCAATTTCGCCCTCTACATTGCCCTCTGGCATGACGAGTGTGCCAAGGCTCTCATTCTCAAGCCCCCTTGATCCATGAGGGAACTTCAAACTTTGACCTCTAACTTCATGATCTCAGAGGAGATGCACCACATCAAACATGGGGGCAAGAAGGACTCCAAGGAAAGGAAAGAAAAAGGGAACCACAAGAAAGAGAAGGACTCCAAGGAAAGGAAAGAAAAAGGAAGCCACAAGAAGGAGGAGGACTCCAAGGAAAGGAAAAAAAAAAGGAAGCTACAAGAAGGAGAAAGACCATAAGAAGAGGAAAGATTCTTCGATCAAACGATACTCCAACCACACGCCTCTAAATGCCCCTCGAAGCCATATCTTCTTGGTCATCCACCAAAAATTGTTGAAGACACCAAACAAAATCCTAGAGGGGGAGCGAGACAAAAAGTCAGGGAAGTATTGCACTTTCCATAGCAATACATGCATGTCACTAATAACTGTCACGCCTTTCAAAATGAGATTGAACGGCTCATCTGAAAGGGCCTTCTAAAGGAATTTGTAGCCAATCATCTTGAGATCCCTGTCCAATAGGAAAGGTCCCAGCCACGATGATCCTTCCAATTGAGCCATAAAGGCTCTCCCTCAAGAAGAAGCGATGAGGACCCAATTGAGAATAACCTCCTAATGAGGAGGGTCATCCACACCATTACCAGAGGCCCGAACAGGGGAGATTCAAGATCGAGCAGGAAGTGTACCTCAAGAAAGCTGGACCAAGAGTGGTCAAATCAGAAAAAAGACGAACAAACCCTCCAACTCAATAACATCGAGTCCAACGCCATTGTATTTAGTGATAAGGATATTAATGATGTAACTCACCTATTGGGGGGGGATGAGTTGCCCGATGTCCTGATGGTGATCACAATAGACGTGTCAAATTTCACTGTGATGCGAACTTTGGTCAATAGTAGAAGTTTAGCTAATGTTCTCTTTTACTCCACTCTTCGAAAAATGAACTTAGGAGATATGGATATGCAGCCCATGCATACTCTATTGATCGGGTTTGGTGGGTTAAGTCGCCCCCGCGTTCTTAAGTCCAAAAGGCATGACCAAAAAGCAGTGCACCCCATCTCCACCACGAATGGGGTTTTGGGCTGGTCTTCTGGGGCCATTGAGATTTGTTAGTATCCCTGATAAGCATCCATCATACTCATCATTTCACAGCCTGTCGTTGAATCCACAAGCTGATCAGTTCGAGGGAGCGGGTAGGGTTCCTTTGGGCACGCCTTGTTGAGATCTGTGAAGTCATTGCACATTCTCCATTCATCCTACCCCTTGGGGACCACTACAATGTTGCATAGCCATTTGGGGAAGTGTATTGGCATGATATACCCGACTTGAAACAATTTGTTTACTTCTCCCTCTATTATTTTGTTCCTTTTAGCCTCGAAAACTCTCTTCTTTTGTTTGACAGGCTTGAAGGTCGGATCGATGTTTAAGTGGTGCACGATAACCTCGGGACTAATCCTGGGGAAATTCGAGGCCTGCCATGCAAATACGGCCTTGTTCTCTCGAAGGAACTGGATGAGCATCACCTCCTTGGCCTTGTCAAGTTGTGCTCCAATCTTGGTAGTCTTCTTGGGGTTCCCCGATTCTAGCTCGATAGCCTTAGATTCTCTAGTAGGCTCGATCTTGTTGTCCTCGAGTTTTCTATTTTCGAGGACATCCCTACTGGTCCTTTAGAATCGCTATCAGGGCCTACTTCGGGGGACTCCTCTTCCTGGACCTAGGCTTTATTCATAGTGACACCGAGTAACAGGTCCATGCGTCGATGACATCACATCGTGCCTGCCTGATCCCAGCTTCAGTGGGGAATTTCATCATAAGGTGGTACATTGACACCACCGCCCTAAATATGTTGAGCACCGAATAGCCCAAAATCATGTTGTAGGCAAATAGGGCGTCTACGACCAAATAATTTACCATTAGAGTCCTGCTGGTCGGCTCTTGGCCAAGGGACAT
Source organism: Petrea volubilis (assembly GCA_026212405.1). Lineage (NCBI taxonomy): Eukaryota > Viridiplantae > Streptophyta > Magnoliopsida > Lamiales > Verbenaceae > Petrea > Petrea volubilis. The sequence continues at coordinate 6,492 of JAOWBU010000220.1, forward strand.
CGGCAACTTGATCTGCCCCGGGGGGTGATTTGGGACCCCCCGAAGCGTACCAAGAGCATCCGCACCGGCTCCATATCTATCTTGCCCATTCCCATCTTCCCTAATGTTGAGTAGAACCGGACATTAGCCGAGCTGCCATTGAAAATCAATGTTTTGGTGACGGCAAATTTAGCCACATCCGTCGTCACCACCATCGGATAATCAGGTTGCTCGACCAGACCTTCCAGGCTCTGCATTAGGATCCTGTTATTCTCGTTGAACTCTATTGAGCATCCCTCGATCACGTTGACCAATTTAAGGCGACCCAAATACTCGAGGGCAAACCAGTCATACCGGAGCTTCCTGCCCACTCTTTTGTGTGAGGACTGGGTGTCGCCCCCCGCTGGCCCCCCGGCGATCACAAGGATCATGCCTTTGGTGTGGTGATCGCCACTCATCAGTCTCCTCCCCACCTTCTTCGAGGATTCTGGGTGTTTTGGGGGGCTTTGCTTCCTGGGGGACCTCGACTTTTCTCAATGGACCAGGGAGGCTTGAATGTTGTAATACTCTAGTTTTTTAACGAACTCTTGAAGCTTCCTGCCATGGATCAAGGTCTCGATCTCATCCTGCAGAGTATAACAATCCTCCGTATTGTGCCCATATAGTCTGTGGTAAGCACAATACTTTTAGCTTTTCCTAGCTCTCCACCCTTCGGGTAGCCTTTTTGGAGTCGTAAATGAGTGAAGATTTCTATCGGGGTCTTAGAGAGGGTGGCATAATCCTTGTACTTCCTAGTGGGCTCTTTCTTCTCCTTGCTCCTCAATTTTTCCTTCTGGGGCTTGGTGCTCCCTTCGTTTTTTGCCTTAGGAGAATGCTTTATCAAGTTGAGCTCCTCCACCTCCATATACTTTAAGGCGAGCTGTTGGATGCCGGCAATAGTTCGGGGGGCCTACATGATGATAGCCTCTGTGCAGCTCTCATTCTTCAGAGCTTGATAGAGCGCATGCCTTATGAACTCAACTCCCACATCCTCCACCTTAAGGAGTTCATTGTTGAACCGTTCCATGAAAGCCCGTAGGGTTTCTCCTTTCTTCTGGACGATCCCATATAAGTGGTTATAGGACAACTTGGTAGATATCTTGGCAGTGAAACGGTTCAAGAACTAATTTGCCAGTTCTTCGTATGAGGAGATGGACTGTGGTTCCATCTTTTTAAACCACATAAAGGGAAATTCCGTGGAGGGTGGTGGAGAAAAGGCGAGCCCATACATACAGGTTTCTGGTCGCTACCCCCACTATGTCCTCATAGTAAGTCAAATGTTCCACTGGGTCCGTGGTGCCGTCATAATGGGGTAGGTTGGTGGGCATGCGCTCGTCAAGGGCTAAGCACAATTCTGCAATCTCTAAGACGAAAGGGGACCTCTCCAACCGGTGGTTATAAGGAGGCATGTACCGCGTAGCATCCACCCTTATGCTCTTCTCCCCTTCACGTCGCCTTGAGAGACGCTCTATTTCAATATGTAATTCGCTGACCTGCTGGTGCATGTGGGCCAACTCCTTAGGTCCCTCCTCCCTTCACAGGTGTGGACGGTCACTACTAGAAAAAGAGCAAATAGCCACGGATTTTAGCCACGGGAAAAATTCGTGGCTAATCCGTGGCTAATAGCCACGAATTAGCCACGGATTAGCAACGGTTTTCGGTTAAAAAAATTTTGAGCTTCAGCCACGGATTGGCCACGGATTAACCGTGGCTGATTTAGCCACGGCCAGGCCGTGGCTAAATGTCGTGGCTAAATTTGGCGCCAGTTTTGCCGCCAATGGTTAGCCACGGCTGGGCCACGGTCTAGCCACGGCCCGACCGTGGCCAAATTAGCCACGGTCTGGCCGTGGCTAAGGGCCACGGATTAGCCACGGCTAGGCCGTGGCTAAAAATTTTTATTTTTTTTTTTCAACAAATATGATTTGAACTCTTGATCTGTTAGTTAAAGTTACAGCATTAAACCACTACACCACTTTAACTTTTTGTTTAATAATTAATTTTTGCTATACTTAAGTAATATATATATATATATATAATAAATGATTCGATATATTACATACGTATAAGATTAGATATACTTATATATATGTGTATTTATATATAATTAGCTGTATATATATTAGATGTATAAGTATATATATAAATTTACTATAAATTCGAATTTAAGTTTCGTAATTACAATCAATAATATATATTACTATATATAGGAAGAGTATTACATATAGAAGAGCATTTATAAGCACGGATTAGCCTATCAACATATATATATACATATATACATTTATATATGTTTATATTGATATAGAATTATTTAAAAATATTCATGTATTTTATATATTTATATATTTTAAACGTAGATATTATATATAATTAATATATTTTAAACGTAAAATATAAATTTATATATTTTGATCGTAAATTACAACGTAAATTAAAGTTTTTTTTTTTTTGTAATAACAGGCCCTTAGCCACGGCCTAGCCGTGGCCAGGCCGTGGCTATTAGCCACGGACCGACCGTGGCTAACTTAGCCACGGTCCATCCGTGGCTAATAGCCACGGCCTCGCCACGGCTAGGCCGTGGCTAAGGGCCTTTTTATAAAAAAAAAAATCCTTATTAAATTTTAATAATCTGTATTTAATTCTATTTTTACAATAAATGTTTTATTCCAACTTTGATTATTATTCAAATAAAATATCATAACTAAATATATATGAAATCTATTTTTACGATAATCATTATTGTGTTATATATATATGTATGAGCAATGTCTATATATGAAAACACATATACATATGTGATGTTATCATTTCAATCGATCTACGAAGGTATACATTAATTCGAATTTAAGTTTCGCAATTACAATCAATAATATATATTACTATATATAGGAAGAGTATTACATATAGAAGAGCATTTATAAGCACGGATTAGCCTATCAACATATATATATACATATATACATTTATATAAGTTTATATTGATATAGAATTATTTAAAAATATTCATGTATTTTATATATTTATATATTTTAAACGTAGATATTATATATAATTAATATATTTTAAACGTAAAATATAAATTATATATTTTGATCGTAAATTACAACGTAAATTAAAGTTTTTTTTTTTTTTGTAATAACAGGCCCTTAGCCACCGTCTATCCGTGGCGAGGCCGTGGCTATTAGCCACGGACCAACCGTGGCTAACTTAGCCACGGTTGGTCCGTGGCTAATAGCCACGGCCTCGCCACGGCTAGGCCGTGGCTAAGGGCCTTTTTATAAAAAAAAAAAATCCTTATTAAATTTTAATAATCTGTATTTAATTCTATTTTTACAATAAATGTTTTATTCCAACTTTGATTATTATTCAAATAAAATATCATAACTAAATATATATGAAATCTATTTTTACGATAATCATTATTGTGTTATATATATATGTATGAGCAATGTCTATATATGAACACACACATACATATGTGATGTTATCATTTCAATCGATCTACGAAGGTATACATTAATTCGAATTTAAGTTTCGCAATTACAATCAATAATATATATTACTATATATAGGAAGAGTATTACATATAGAAGAGCATTTATAAGCACGGATTAGCCTATCAACATATATATATACATATATACATTTATATAAGTTTATATTGATATAGAATTATTTAAAAATATTCATGTATTTTATATATTTATATATTTTAAACGTAGATATTATATATAATTAATATATTTTAAACGTAAAATATAAATTTATATATTTTGATCGTAAATTACAACGTAAATTAAAGTTTTTTTTTTTTTGTAATAACAGGCCGTTAGCCACGGCCTAGCCGTGGCCAGGCCGTGGCTATTAGCCACGGAACGACCGTGCTAACTTAGCCACGGTCCATCCGTGGCTAATAGCCACGGCCTCGCCACGGCTAGGCCGTGGCTAAGGGCCTGTTATTACAAAAAAAAAAATCCTTATTAAATTTTAATAATCTGTATTTAATTCTATTTTACAATAAATGTTTTATTCCAACTTTGATTATTATTCAAATAAAATATCATAACTAAATATATATGAAATCTATTATATATAGAAGATTACTTATAAGCACGGATGCGATCGATATATGTTGTCGTTTATGTTGATTAATCTGTTATATATATATATAATATATATGTATATATACTTTTCCGATTTATGAATGATGGCTCTAATTATATTATAATATTATGTTAGTGTAATTAATTTGAAATATTAGGAATAACGCAAATTAAAAACGTATCAACCACGGATAAAAAAATACCAATGTGAAACGCGAAAAAAAAAAAAAATAAATAAATATATGTTAGCCACGGCCTGGCCGTGGCTAATCCGTGGCCCGGTCGTGGCTAACATAGATCGGTGGCCCAACTTGGCAACGGATTAGCCACGGCCAGGCCGTGGCTAATTTTAAATTTAGCCACGGCTTAGCCGTGGCTAATCCGTGGCCAAGTGAAGCATATATATTCAACACTTGGCTTTTTTTTTTCTCCTCCCCCTTCTTCCTCCTACCAAGGTAACCCCCCCCCGTCCCCGTCCCCGTCCCCCTCCCCCCAACGCCCCCCGCCGTCGTCCACCCCGCCGCCGCCGCCCTCGCCGCCGCCGCCCGCCGCTCTCCCCCTCTCCAACCCGCCCAGCCCCCCCTCCCCCCTCCCCCCTCCCCATTCCCGAATCCCCCCCCCAGCCCCGCCCCCTTCCCCTCCACCCACCACCCCCCTACCCGCGCCCTCAACCCCCAGCCCAAACCGCCGCGCGCCCCCCCCCTTTCCAGCCCCTTACCCGCCCCCCCACCCACCAGCCCCTACCCGCCCCCCAACCCCCAGCCCAAACCGCACCCCCTACCCCCCCCTCCCCCCCCCCCCCCCGCGCCCCCCCTTCCAGCCCCTTACCCCCCCGCCCCCCATTATTATTTTTTATATTTTTTTGTGTTTTAATTTGAATTATATCTAATATTTGTTTGTTTGTTTTGATTGTTTTGGTAATTATTGTTAGGTTTTTAAATATTCACAAGTTTGGTGTTCCAAAATTGAAGGTATGATTTAATTTTCCCAAAATTTATTTTGAGATATATATGTATTGGAAAATGTATATGTGTGTATGTATTAATTGAGATATATATGTATTTGATGATGTATATGAGTGTATGTATTAATTAGGATATATATGTATTTCAAAATGTATATATGTGTATGTATTAATTGAGTTATATTTTATTTTGGAAACATTTGATATTGGTGAATGAGAAGTGTAATATTGGTTCGTTTGTTCGTAAAATTTGATTACGAATATGAAATGCATGTTTGTACGGTAGTATATACATTTAGGGATATGTTTTGATGAGATAGGCTTTGATAAGATATGTAAGTTTATAAATATGATTTGATGAGATATGTTGTGGGGATTCTATGTTGTTTGTTGATATGCTTTGATGAATACAGTTTTATTGATATTGTCTTTACATATATGTTTGTTGGCAAAGTTTAAATGTGATTGTTCAGTAGTGACTAAATGACATAATTGTATTTGTTACAGAAAATGGATAATATACGTGTGAGTCGAAGTTGGATGTACAATCGGTTATTGCCCGATCGAACAGATCTTACGAATGAATTTTTATTGGGTTTGGGTCAGTTTATTGAGTTTGCAACATCACAACCACAATACAAACTTGACAACGATTGTATTAGGTGTCCGTGTTTTATATGTGAAAATGGAAAATACAAGAGTGCTAACAATGTAAAATATGATCTTTTAAAGTATGGATTTCAACCAAATTATTGGTATTGGACTGCACATGGGGAGATTGCTCTAGAAAATTGGAATGTTGATGGTGTCGGTCCAAGTGCGTTCAATCATGTCAATAACAACGCCGGTTTAAGAAATTACGAAAATATGGTCTATGATGCTATGGGACAGACTTGTGGTCATGAAAATAGGACGGGGCAAAATTCTGAACGAAATGCTGCTGGAATGAGTCATATTATTGAACAACCTCATAATAACGAAGCTCAACAATTTTATGATTTGTTGGAGGCAGCAAACCGTCCGTTATGGTCAGGATGTGAGTCACACACGGAATTGTCACTGACTCTTCAAATGATGACATTGAAATCAGATTATAATATGCCACAAGGATGCTTCGATAGAATGGCTGATCTTATAAAACATCAAATCCGATAGACAATCATGTTCCCAACAATTATTATGAAGCCAAAAAATTAACGAGAAAATTGGGACTGATATCTCTGAAAATTGATTGCTGCGTGCAAGGGTGTGTGTTGTATTATAAAGAATATACTCACTTTGATGAATGTGCATTATGTCAGCATCCTAGGTTTAAACCATCTCGTACGGGGAGCAATAGACGTGTTCCTTACAAAAGAATGCACTACATGCCACTAATCCCACGTTTGAAAAGGTTGTATGCTTCTGAAAAATCAGCCGAGCAAATGAGGTGGCACCATGAGCATATAGCAAAGTCTGATACGTTATGCCATCCATCGGATGGCATAGCATGGAAGCATTTCAATGAGAAACACCCAAACTTTGCCGCTGAACCGCGAAATATTAGACTTGGACTGTGTGCTGATGGATTTAATCCTTTCAACCAAACTTCGAAATCATATTCTTGTTGGCCAGTTATTATTACCCCCTATAATTTACCTCCCGAAATGTGCATGACTGCCCCATATATGTTTTTGACATGTTTGATTCCTGGGCCGCGCAATCCAAAGGACAGAATTGATGTGTATTTGCAACCTTTAATTGACGAGTTGAAAGAATTGTGGTCAGACGGGGTTGAAACGTTCGATGTGTCGAGTAGACAAACTTTTCGTTTAAGAGCTGCCCTTATGTGGACAATTAATGACTTTCCTGCATATGGAATGTTGTCGGGGTGGATGACGTGCGGGAGACTGGCATGTCCAATATGTATACACCATACAAAATCTTTCAGATTGAAGCATGGTGGAAAAATAACGTGGTTTGATTGCCACAGAAGATTTTTGCCAGAGACTCATCCTTTTAGGCATAATAAAGATGCCTTTTTGAAAGGAAGACGCGAGCGATCTACGGCTCCCTCTCGAATGACGGGTGATACAACTTGGGATGTCGTGCAACACTTGCCCAAAGTAACCGATTTGCCCGTCAAGCACTCTAAAATTTCAGGTTACGGTGTGGACCACAATTGGACCAAACAATGCATATTTTGGGAGTTGCCCTATTGGAAGGATAATATTGTCCGCCACAATTTGGATGTAATGCACATTGAGAAAAATTTTTTTGACAACATAATAAATACTGTCATGGATGTAAAAAACAAAACAAAAGATAACGAGAAGGCTAGACTTGACTTGTTGGAGTATTGCAAGCGTCCGGAATTACATCTACAGTATCTTCCAAACGGAAAAGTGTTGAAGCCACAGGCCACTTTCACTTTAACCATTGAACAACGCCGCGAATTATGTGATTGGATTAAATGTTTGAAGATGCCTGATGGGTATGCATCGAACTTGGGAAACTGTGTTGATCAATCTGGAACAAACCTGCTTGGTATGAAGAGCCATGACTGTCACGTCTTTATGCAACGTTTGCTTCCAATGGCGCTAAATGCACTCGCACCTAATGTTTGGAAGCCTTTAACGGAAATAAGTCAATTTTTTAAAGAAATGTGCTCAACAGAGTTAAGTGCGGCAAATCTATTACAATTGGAGAGTAACATTCCTATTATTTTATGCAAATTGGAACGCATTTTTCCGCCTGGATTTTTTGACTCAATGGAGCACTTGACTGTACATTTGCCGTTTGAAGCTGCGATGTGTGGTCCAGTGCAATACCGGTGGATGTATCCTTTCGAGAGGTAGTTTAAATAATTATGAATTTTAAATTTCATGTATTAAAAGAAATAATAGAAACTATCAATTATAAAAACTTAAAACAACTTACGTTTGTAGGTACTTACATAACTTAAAGGGAATGGTGAAGAACAGAGCAAAAGTTGAAGGATCAATATGTGAGGCGTACTTAAACCAAGAGTTGTCGTATTTTTCATCTTATTATTTTGAAAGTCACATCCACACCAAAAGTAAAAGACCTCGTCGTAATGAGGACGACGTTTGTTCTGATGATGAGCGACATTATACTTTGTCTGTATTCAAACGAGCTGGTAAGTCAGGAAGAAAATGCAAGGAACGTTATTTGACTGATGATGAGTGGAGCAAAGCTGCATTACATGTACTTATCAATTGTGAAGAAGTTGTCCCCATACTTGAGTAAGTGTTATCTTTAACAATTTATATATAATTTGTTAAGATGACACTGACAAATTTTCAATACTTTGTAGGATGTATAGATCAGCCGTTCGATACAATTGGCCACACCTAACTGAGCAAGAGATTGAGGAATCCGTCGAGAATAATTTTGTTGAATGGTTTAAACTCTATGTGAGTAATTCATTATACATAATAAATACTTAGCCATTATACATAAAAAAAATCTTTCATATAATATATTGATTGAAAATATTCGTATATGTAGGCGCATAATCCAAAAAATAATGTTGAAAATCAGTATTTGCTTGATTTGGCTTGGGGTCCAATGAAGAAGGTCAAGACCTTCAATAGGTTCTACTGTAATGGATATATGTTTCATACAGAAGATATGACCCCACATACGAAGACCTCAAATTCTGGCGTTTGTGTAATAAGTGATGGGGGTATAAACTTTTATGGTATGCTCAAGGAAGTTATCAAATTAGAGTATCCTGGTGAGCCTCAAAAAGAGGTTGTGATGTTCAAATGTATTTGGTTTGATTCGGTATCGAATAGGGGTATAAAGATACACCCCCAGTATGATATTATTGAAGTAAAAATAAATGAGAGATACCCGAAAGATGATCCCTTCATCCTTGCGCAACATGCATCTCAAGTGTATTACGTCCCTCACCCCGGTACTAGAAGAGATAAATCGCAGTGGCGATTTGTTATCAAAACAAGACCACGGAGTCGAGTTGTGAGCCAAGATAATACTGATGACCCATTGCAAGAGTCATCTGGCTGCGTGAATGGTGTCATTGATAATGAACCGACGGGTAATCTTGCGGATTCTACGGGTGCTGTTGAAGAGGTCAATCAATTATACACTGAGCACATGACTAATGATCATATATTAGTTGATGAATTGGGTCAAAGTGTCGAGGCTGAAGAATTAAACTCTGAGTTTGAAGAAGATGAGGAGGATGATGATGAAAATATGCCTCAGTATGACGATGATGCTGAAGACGAAGACGAAGACGGAGGTGAAGAAAATGAAGATGAAGAAGACGAAGATGATGATGAGTAATATTTACTATGAATGAATATTTGTTTGGTTTGATTTTTCTTTGCTATAAACATGTATATATATATATATATGTGTGTGTGTGATTGCTATGATTGCTGTTTAGTGACCGAATGAAATATTTAATGTCATGTGAAAAGACTCATCTTAAGTGATATTTTTGCTATGAATTTTTTAATATAAATATAACAGGTTTGTGCTGTTTGATGTTTTTATTATGAATGCAGATGACAGGTTCTAGAAAGGGAAAGAACAAGGTCACTAGTAGTGAAGGAGGTTCCAACCGCCGTGGCCTCCACATGCCCCCTACGACGGGCATTCACATTCGAGACGAGCCGTATGACGACTCTCATCATCAGACACCAATCCCTAGCGATGATGATGAGCCTATTACTGATGATATGCCGACGGAGACTTCCGATAATAACAGAATTGATGGAAAGATGGTTATTTATCCACGGGGACATGAGTAAGTTTGCTTTTGTATTGCCTTTAAGTTATAATTATTCACTTTTTGATTGCTGTTTAAATAACAGTTATATTTATTAGGTTCAATCTTGCTTTGGAGACCGTGAGGACGATCGCCCGTATTTTCACAAACGGGTATACAGAGCCATGGGAGAGGTGGAAGGAGATCCCTATACAAACTAGACACATGTGGTTCGGCGAATTCCAAGTAAGTCTTGATGCATTTACAAATTTTCTTTTACGTTTTTTTCATTCGTAATGTATTAAGTTCTCTGTTTTTTCATTGTGTAGAGGGTATATTATTGGCGACCTGACCAACATGACGCTATTTGGAAAACTTTTGAGCATAAGGGATCAGAGCTCCTGAAGAATAGGCTTAACAAGGCTCGTCGTAATAATAAGAGGACGGAGTGGATCGGAGAGGACGCTTGGCAAGAGCTGCTAGCAAAATGGGGGTTGCCCAATTTTCTTAAAAAGAGCGCAGTGAACAAAGCTAATCGGGCATCCGATTCTTGTGGAAGGGGAATAACCGGCCACAAAGGTGGTTCCAAATCTCACCTAACTTATAATGACGAGCTGGTTAGTATGTTTATTTCATAAGTACTTCAATTTGACCTTATACGGGTGATTATTGTGTTATATAGTATTAAAATATTACATGTCTTATCACAGGAAGCTCAATTGGGGTATAGTCCTACCGTGGATCAGTCATTCCTTCATCTTTACTCTTATAAAGATGAGAATGGGGAAATGAAATGGGCTGATCAGAGGGCGGAGCGTTCATTTGTGAGTATTCATTATTTTTCAATTATAAAATTGGTTTTTTTTGACATTGTAACTAATGTTTCAACCTCAAAACTCGTAGAACGCATTTAAGGAGAAGTGGGAAGAAATTAATTCCCAGCCGCCTCCTCAATCTGCTGATGGCACCCCCCTATCTCGACCATCCAAGCTCGATGTAAGTCAAAATAACTTTTATTTTTTTCATATTTTAATATAATATATAGATACATATTAATGATATATTATGACTAAATCTAATTATATTCACGGATTCATAGGTGTGGAAGGAGACTGTGGCTAAACCGAATAAGGGTCGGTGGTACGGCGTGCCAGGTGGATCACCTAGTACGGGAAGTTTGAGCTCCCAGACTTATCCTCCGAAATGGGAGGATCCGGGTACGATTGAGTTGAGGCGAAGGCTCGACAGGTTCGAGGAGAGACAATCATCTGAATTAACTGAGGTGAAGCAGACCCTCAATGCCGTGCTTCAGAGCATTCAACTTTTGACCCAAGGAGCAGTCGCCTCTTCGCCTAATCAGCCACACCCGTCAGCTGGTTCACCTCATGTACATGTACAGTCCACCCCCTCCCAACAGAGGGGTTCTCGTAGGACTTCATCAGGAGGACACTCTAGACACACTCCTCCAAATTACATACGTGATGACGAGCACAATGATAATGATGATGATGATGATGTTGGACCTTTTTAGACATTGACACGTCTTGATTTGTTAATAACTTGTACTCTCTAACTACTATTAGCACGGATTTGAATCTTTCTACATTTTAGTCAACGAAATATTTGGTGTTTGTTGGATGATCGTTATTTTGGTTTTTATTTGATGATGCATTTGGTGTTGGACGATCCGTGATCGTTATTTTACTGTTTAATTTGATGATGCATTTGGTATTGGACGATCTGTGATCGTCATCTTGATTGGATACATTGGAATGTTTGGGTTTTTTGATTGCAGGCTGGTTCGGAACGAAAACAAATCGAATTTATTATTTTCTGGCTGAATTAGCCACGGATTAGCCACGGCAGAGCCGTGGCTAAGGGCCACGGCGTGGCCACGGCAGAGCCGTGGCTAAGGGCCACGGCGTGGCCACGGCTTGGCCACCACCCCACCGTGGCTAAGTGCCGTGGCTAAGGGCCACGGCTTTACTGTGGCTAAGTACCGTGGCTAAGGGCCACGGCTTGACCGTGGCTAAATGCCACGGCTTGGCCACGGCACGACCGTGGCTAAATGCCACGGCTCGGCCACGGCAAGACCGTGGCTAAGGGCCACGGCTACACCGTGGCTACGGGCCGCGGCTAGACTGTGGCCAAGGGCCACGGCTTGACCGTGGCTAAGTGCCACGGCGTGGCCACGGCTTGACCGTGGCTAAGCCGTGGCCCTTAGCCACGGCCAGGCCCCGTTGACAGTTTGGGTGGCCAGCGTTGGCCACGGTTGGCCCGTGGCTAATAGCCACGGTTCGGCCGTGGCTAAGCCGTGGCTAACCGCAGCCGTGGCTAACAAGCCGTGGCCCTGGTTAGCCACGCCACTTTTAGCCACGGAAAAAATCCGTGGCTAATCCGTGGCTAAGCCGTGGCTGATTCCCTTGGCCACGGATTTTTTGCCAAATCCGTGGCTAAAATCCGTGGCTAAATGCCTTTTTTCTAGTAGTGGGTGACCACCAGTCCTAGACTTGGCAGGAGCGTCAACGGTATTACGTCTAGGGGGGACCCGGCAGGTGGCGTGATTACCGGACTCTGCTACTTCTTCCCGGTGGGAATGCCAGTGGCTCCACTCACATAGGGAACGACTCTATGAGGGGGTGGGATGTCCACTGCGGCAAGACACGACGGAGCCCCTACCTCGTTTGGTGATGGAGATAGTCCCCCGGACAACAAACAGATCAATGTCTGGTCATCGCAGGCCCCCAACAACTGCCTGACCCGGCTGATGGGGAGGGTGACCGTATGCTCCACCTACTGCGTTTTCGCTGCTTGGGCCGGTAGGGGGTCGTGGGAAGGACCTACCCCGGGCCCGGCAGGCGGCACAGGGGCGGTGTGCCCCTTGCCTTTGTCTATAACATTGACATTTTCCCCTGCCTGTCGAGTTGCTTCGAGAGGGTCACGGTTGCCCTTTTCCGACAAAGTTCCGAACATCTGGGTTCTGTAACGCCCTGGTACTTCCCAGTATTTTAAAATCAATTTTATATGATTTCATGTTTCATGTAATCATTATATTATGTGAAATCTTTCTTATAATAAGCACTTTGTGATACATGCATATGTTTGCATACTTATAACAATTGAAATTATTTTCTTTCCTATTCATTTATTGATCATAAAATACAAAATTTTCAAAAATATATATACATATATATATATATATATATACAAATTTCGAATTATATATCTATATATATAATAGGATTGGATATTTTTATATAAAACCAAGTCATGAAAATGTCATACTTATCCAAAATCTTATCTCTATCCAAAATGTCATCTTTATCCAAATGTCATCCTTATCCAAAATCTTATCCCTATCCAAAATGTCATCTTTATCCAAATGTCATCCTTATCCAAAATCTTATCCCTATCCAAAATATCATCTTTATCCAAACGTCATCCTTATCCAAATGTCATCCTTATCCAAAATCTTATCTCTATCCAAAATGTTATCCTTATCCAAAATGTCATTTTCATCATTAATAATTAAATAATGCTATGCCTTGCCCTAAATTCTATATAAAGGGTTCAATGTCTTCATTTTCCACACACTCAACATAAAATCCCGCCTATAAGACTCACACCCACAAAATCTTGCACTTTCAATATAGATATCACACAATATCATTAGTATACCTTTCTATATACATATATATATATAATTACCCCTCTTCTAAACCTATATATATACATATCAACCTTTCTATATCCATATATACACTCCACACTTTATACTTATAAAGAAGAAGATACCCCTTTGAAAGGTAGGAGTATTGTTTAACTTCATGAGTAGAGTAGGAATTTAAGTATCTTGTAAGTTTTAGATATTTTATGCTTTCATTTTCATTATAGTATTATGTGAAATTATTTGTCTACGTGCACCTATTCAAACACACACGCACCTTATGGGGTTGAATAATATTTCTACTCAACCGTCTCGTTGACTCCTCTTTTCCAATACTTTTTAGACAGAAATGAAATAGCGGATCAGAGTGGCGCAGCAGAAGCGTTTCAAAGCCATTTACGCAATAAAGTTACTTTTGTATTTCTTTCGAAAATTGTAACTTTTGTATTTTGTACAAATTTTATGTAAAAATAATTATTTATACAACTATGAAAATATTACCGTTGCGCGTTTCAGTTCAACATATTTTAATAAAATAAAAGGGTATTTTTCTGGGTCGTGACAGGTTCGTTCTGTATTCACCATTTTTCCTTCTCCTTTTGAAGATCACCTCTTGGACAGGAGGCCCTTCCCCTAACGCCAAAATGATGCGGCCGATTTTTGGTTCGACCACATGTCGGGGTCCAAAGAGCTCCTAATGATAATGCTGATGGCCCACCTGTCAAAGAGGGAGAAATGCACATGAGACTAGTCGATTTTGCCCCGGCATAGGCTCTCCGACGCTTGAGTCAATATTTTGGGGAAGATGATGAATAGTAAAATAAAAGGTTTCTTGCTTATCAAGAATGAATGTGAGAACCCCTATGATTTGCTTACCTTTGGGTGGAGAGCCGATTTGGTATATATGTGAGAGTAAGGTACCTGGATGTGACATGGTTGGTGGGAGCCGGTCAACTTTCTGACATGAGCCGCATCGACATGCGCTTTTTGTCCCTTTAGTGATTCCCATTGGTAGCTGCTCTCACGTCTCATTAATAGGGGGCCTTATTGGCATTTAATGTGTATTTTTAGCATTTATGACCAAGGATTGCATTTATGACTTGGCATTTAATGCGCTGGAGACCAATGGGATGGACCCATGTGCCATTAGGGCGTGTTAGGTGGCAGTGGATAAGACCTGCCATTGGTTGCCACTTAGATTCCTCCCTGTTGGGTGTCAAGCTGTGCAACGGCCAAGTATGGGATTGCGTCCCCGACATGGACGCATTCGAGGGCCCCTTCCGCAAATAAACTCCTCGTGCTCTTGGATAAACCTGGATTCATTCCCTGTGGGAGGGAAGCGCCCCAAGGCTTTTCTACAGGGCAGGACCTTTTCGAAGGTCTTGGGTTGTTTCAAGGGTCCCTTGGGTAGCGTGCTTGTGCCTTCTGGCAACTTCAAGAGCGGCCAGCTTAAGAGCTCGTTCGAGGACAGTCCATCATATCGAGCGCTTCAACTTCTCACTTGGGCTGTCTGGGGGTGCTTGCTGACGTGGTGTGATGAGGCGGCACCTGGCTCATCACCAACAAATCGGTGATCTATATTTTCAACCATAAAGTGCTTCAAATGGGGCCATAATTCGTAGATTGATAGCTATTATTATAGATGAATTCAGCTAATGAGAGGTGACGATCCCAACTTCCTCCAAAATCTATGGTTCAAGATCGGAGCATGTCCTCAAGGATTTGTATGGTTCTCTCTGATTGTCAACCAGTTGGAAGTTGGAAAGAAATACTAAGGTTCAACCTAGTGGTCAAAGCATTTTGTAATCCTTGCCAAAATTTAGAACGAACAATGTGTTTCTATTTAAGACTATTCCAATCGAGATGTAACGACCCAGTTAAATCCTTTATTTAAATATTTTGTATTATACATTGGGTGTCCATTTTTTGATGAATAATTTTCTTTTAGAACTATTTTGTGAAGTATTGTTTTATAGAAATTATTTTTCAAAACTATTATTTTTTATTTTCTAACAAATGCGCATTTACTGCATAAATTTTTTAGCAAATATTATAAAATCCAAATATTCTTAAAATTTTATGCATTTAATTTTTTCTAAACTCCCAGAATTTATTTAATAAATTATTTTCAACTTTTACCTATTTTCCGAGAAATTTTAGTAGTTTTCGAAAAACATTGTCTTTAAGTTCTTAATTTGAAATCTAATATTTAAAATGCTTAATTATTATCAAAAAAATGAAAATAATAATATAAATAAATTTTTTAGATTTTATTTGACTTACAAAAATTAATTTTCTAATTTTTAGAATTTTATTCCTATTTTCGGGCAATTTTCGAAAAATGGGCAAAACAAGGGGTATTTTCATCTTTTCACTTCTCCAACCCCAAATTTCGGTTTTGCTGATAAATAAACAGTAAAAATACTTAATAAATAAGATTTTTTAGATTTTATAGGTTTTTGTTTGATTTTAGTTGATTTTATTCTATATTTTAGCAAAATATCTCTACTAATACACTCTTGAAACCTAGCCTCATATACATATATAAATATATATTGGTGGTGATATACATAGCTACATATACACGCACACACATACCCACATACATATACATGGTGGTTAGTAAAGTGAGGTGTATGTATATACAACCATGTATAAATGTATGGAAGAGGTATTTAGATGAATATAATATGTAGATATTTGCCTCTAATACTTGGAAGATCAATACACAAAACCTTACACAATCACAATCTTCATTTTTCAGCCCCTTTCAGCCCCAAAACCGTGCGCCCTTGCTCACACACATACACTCTCTCATTTTCTCTCAAAACAATACACTACTTGGAAGAACTAAGGTAGGAACACTTCTTTATGCCTTAAATAGAGGGTTTTCTTCTTCTTTCTTGTAAAGAATAGGCAAGCTTCCATACTCTTGTGCCCAAGCAATGAAAAAGAACAAGCTTGAATGGCCTAGAGTGAGAGCTTTTGCCAAACATGCCTCCAAGTTGAGGGTTTTAGTAATTTTGCCATCTTCATGTTACTTTAAAGCTTTATGGTTAATTTTCATATTATAACTCTTGTTTGGAGGAAGTTGAAGGATGGATAGACTTGTGAGCATGATCTTGAAGATATTATGCGATTAATATGCTTATTTGGAGTACTATGTGTTTACCATGCTTTATTGGAAATACTATGTGATTATTGTGCCGTTTTTGCAATAATATGGAATTCTTATGCTTTATTTGAGCTAATATGTGAGTTCTATGCTTTATATGAAGTAGTTTGAGACCATGATACTTTATTTGAGCTATTAAGGGAATATCCTATGTTGTTCTTGAAAGTTTTAGTAAAGAAAGCTCCATATATCTATGATTTGATAAATAGAACTTTTATTATACTTTATACTATAGATTTATGCCTACTTTAGTCCTTATATGTCTATATATATATATATATAAACCTATTCAAGGTTTTAGTAAGTGATTAGGTGAATATATATATATATAAATTTTTAAAGTGTCATTATATATTCATTTAACTAATTTCATTATATGTTAGTGATAGTCTAATTATATATATAGTTATATGTACGTATAGATATAGGTTATTATAAACTACTTATATAAATATATGTTATGTATATGTATATATATACTTATATTCATCTTATTAGTTTTATATGTATATGTTGATTTGGTGTTATATAATGCTTTAGATGCTTCCGAAGCTAGCCTTTACGATGATGAGGTGGAGGAACCTGATGAAGCATTTTACTAGGAAGGAAGATGTAGGATTTTCGCTCCATATCTATAGTTAGTGGTTTTTGCTTTTGCTATGTACATATAGTAGAATTAGCATGTCGATACTCTCCCTTATTCGATGTACCCTTGTGTTATGTAATGTAGCCTAGTATATTTTGTAAATAACAATGTATGTGATGCGGTTGATTCATGGTTTGACCACGTGTCGGGGTGAATTGTACTCCGGGATGTTTTTGCTAGTGGCCCACCTGCCAAAGAGGGACGAATGCACGTGAGACTAGCTAGTTTTGTCCCGGCGTAGGCTCTCCAACGGTCAAGTCAGTATGGAATATCCAGGTAACGAAGATGATGAACAGTAAACAAGTAGTTTGTGTTCTTTTAGAGTTACAAATGTCTTACTTTTTTTGGGTGGAGAGCCATTGGAAGCTTTTTATATGAGAGTGAGGAGCCTGGATGTGACATGTTTGGTGGGAATCGGTCACTTTCGGCACTGTGGCCGTTCAGATTTGTGCCTTTTGCCCCCTCCCATGGATCCTATTGGCGGTTACTCCCACTCTTCATTAATGAGGAGTCTTGTTGGCAATAAATGTGCATCTTGGGCATTTATGACCCAGGATTGTATTTATGACTTGGCATTAAATGCGTCGAAGACTAAAGGGATGGACCCATGTGCCACTGAGATGTGTTAGGTGGCAGTGGACTGCACCTGTCAAAGTCCGCCAATTGTATTTGTTCTTGATGGACGTCCAACCTTGCAGCAGCTAAGTATGAGATATGGCCCTCGATCGGGGCGCCTTCGAGGGCCGCTTCCCAATTCGAGGGTACCTGTTGCAACGTGTTGGCGCCTTATGGAGATTCCGAGGGAAAAAGGTCGGCTTGCGGTCCCTTTCGAGGGCCGCCGTCATATCGAGGGTCGCACACTCCCACTTAGGCGGATTTGAGGTGCATAGTGACGTGGCATGGTGAGGTGGCATCTGACTCATCATTAGCCCCCCACTCTTGATTGTGACGGGGACGTCAGCCTTCAAGAGTGAGTGATAGGCTGCCAGATGTCCCTTCGTTTTTGAATTTGAAATGCCATCGATATACGGAAGGTCACTTCTTTTCCGGCTTAGTCGGCCTATGCGCCTATTTGGGGAGACGTGGCACTCCCCTGTCCATTAATTTCTGGCGGCCGAACAATCATCATGCGAAAGGGCGTGCCTTGTCATAATTACTGTAGGCCTTTTTTGGGCTGCAGTGCCCGAGGTGCCATTATGGCTAGTCGCTTTTCCCCTGTAATTTATAAATAGTGGCGGGTTTTGCAACAAATCGACTTTCCTCTTCACTTGCAACCTTCGTATGAGCGACTGAATTCAGGGTTCTCACAGAGCATTCTCAGGCATCCATTTTTCCTGTATCTTTTCCAGGTGAACCTTCTCCCCTTTGCATTTTCCCTTTTTATCCGAAAAAATCCTAGCCGCCATGGGTCCCCGGAGAAAGATCTTGGACGACACAAACCCGATGCCTGAGGACTTGGCGGCGGAGCGGGAGGTTCGCCTCCCTTCCCAGCCAGTTTGAGGAGCCGGGGAAGAGCGCGCCGTTGAGACCACAGGGGCTACGCCGGCCGGTGTGACATCCCGATTTTGTGGTCTAGCAACAATATAAAAATCGGTTCTTATAATATACGTGCATGCTTACTAATATTTCATGTTTTGTATGATCCTTCTTTTATATGTGAATTATGTGAGGTGGTAATTACATGATTTTCCAAATTTTAAATGAATTTAACATTCTAACACAATTTTTGAAATCTTATGTCCTAAATTGCAATTTTCGAAAATATGGCTAAAACATTTTCTAATTTCTGGGAAATATACATATAATTTCAGATTTATAAAGATTAAAATTCATCATTTTGGAATTTTTCTAAATTAATTATGAATTTTCGAATTTTAGGCCTTAAAACTCTAATTTTATGCCCTAAAATCCTAATTTTCGATATTTACAACCATTAATAAATACAAATTCGAATTTTTAATTAAATAAAGATATGATTTCAGATTTTATAATATTAGGACAATAAATATCAGATTTTATCAGATTTTATTTGATTTTGTGTTCATATTTTATTAAAATATCCTATCTTATCTTATCCTATCTTATCTTATTTTATCCTATCTTATCTTATCTTAATCTTATCTTATCTTATCTTATCCTATCTTATCTTATCTTATCTTATCTTTTATGCATTTATTATAAATTGACCTTATAATATAAAAATCCTATTTCTTGCCCTAAACTCTATAAAAAGGACCATTGTCTTCATTTTTACACACACACACACAAAAATCCCGCCTAAACCACCCACACCCACACTAACTCCACTTTTAACCCACAAAACACTCTCTTTTATAGCATATCTTCCACACACATATATGTATCAATAAATCCTTATTTTTTCATACATATATACCGATTAGCCTTCTATATATCTCCCTATTTCCTCAAACACGCTTAAAAAGGAGGGTACCAAGTTGATCTAGTCAATCCAAGTCTATAAACTTGATAAACTCCTTAGGTGAGTGCCTTTTACCTTCCTTGCTGGGGCATTGAACTGTATGTTATAAATATTATTTGTATAGCTTACCTTGTCTGATTTATGTTATCCAAACCTTTTGGAATTATATCTTACTCTCTACGTTTCAACCAAATATTCTTATAAATTATAAGTCAAATTATACCCGAAAAGGATTTCATTTATGATATTGTAAGTTATTCTGTTTCAAAATGATTTGTTGACACCCTTGGGATATCATGTTTTAATTATGTTTTTATATATCCCTGGTGTTGGAAACAAGCTATTGTTTATTGAAAGTTTGTGAGCCATTCTGTCTTGATATGATCTATTGATACCCTTGGGGACGCCCTAGAGAAATTTGGGCCCAGGTATATGTGAGCGGGGTATATCGGGCGGAACGGACCGTCGATAGAACCTTATTACGTGATACCATTCTGTTGGACCTGATTCCTACATACACTTGGAGGTTAATTGTAGTAAGGATTGGCTCGGTGTATTGCACAGGCACGTGGTACACCTACCGTTTACCGTTTACCGTTGTCAAGGTCGCTCCTTGACACAAAGAGGAGGCATAAGGATTTTATGATATGTTTATCTGTTTTGGGTAGTAATAAGGTTGGAGATTCCGTTCATGGCTCACTATCTATCTTGTTCAAGTTTGTGTAGACACACCTTTTTATGATTCATTATTTTGTTGGTTTATGACTCTTATTTTGAGTTTATATATCTATATGTATATTTCCCGCCTCACTAAGTCATTTGGACTTACCACCCCAAGTTCTTTTTGTTCATTGCCTCAGTTTTAGGAAAATAGGTTGAAGGGACTCGATTAAGGGGATTGGAGTTTTACCAAGCATTTGCACATAGTTGTTTATCCTGTATAGCAGACTGGCTTATTTAATAGAAAATGGAAAATCACTAGTTAAAGTTTTGTACTTGGATAGTTGTACCTTACAGTTCTATGTAAGTTAATTGTGTTTTTGTCTCGATTTTATTATTGGGCAATACTGAATAAGTTGCATGTATTGCGTACCGATTGGAAAAAAATTGGTACTCAGCAAGACCGTTGAGTTAGGCCTACTTGTATACGACGATCCTAGCGAGGGGGGTGTCACAGCCAAGGCGTCGTCGGGCGGCGATTTGAGAGGCAAAGCGCCAGGCAATGTGCCGGAAAGTGCTCGCCCCCGCCAGAGGAAGAAGACGGCGGGGCCCATTAGAGGAGATGCCAGGCCCAGTGGATCTCCTGCCAAGAGCCCAAAGACACGTGGTGTCGGAATGGGCAAGTTTCAGATGACCTCCCTTCCCCGGGACATCTCCAGCAACACTACGACAGCGGAAGTAGAGAGGATCCGGGAGGAATTTGGGGTCTAGTTCCCGATTCACATGTCGGGCCCTAATGAGAACATGGTGGAACCTCGGGAAGGATGCGTGGCCCTCAATCTCTATCATTTTGAAGCGGGACTACGTTTACCACTCCCTTCTGAGGTCCGAAGGCTGTTGGAATTCGTCGGTGTTTGTCCCAGCCAGATGCCTAACTCCATCATGATCATCATCGCATTCATGGTGATCATGAAATGTCTGAAGGAAGAAGCCAGCCCTGCCAATTTTTTGGAGTTTTTCCGATCGAACGAATCAGTCCACTCCGGCCCAGGCGAGTCGGCTGAGGATGAGCCCGGGTTCTTATACTTGGCCGCCCGTTCAGTTTCCTCGAAAGTGCTGGACGGTTTCAAATCCTCCCACGGGTCTGGATGGAAGAGGAAGTTTGTCTTCGTGGAGGATCGTGGGCAGTTGGGCCTGCCCTCGAACTGGCGTCAACCTCCAGTGATTAATCGAAACTACTTCCATGAAGAGCCTAGTTTTGATGAGGGGAAGGTGGGGGACTTGGCTAAAATGGGAAGGATGTGTGCCATCTTTCTGACCTCGGAGGATATACTCCGTGCCTGCCGCCTCTCGAATGCCTTCGGTGACCCCGGCCCCAGCGAGCGTCCCTGTACGCGGCGCCAATCCTTTTCCGAGAACATCCCTAGGGCCTAAGCTTCCCCCTCTCATTTCATTCTTTGTTTGTTTTTCTTTTCAAGGATCCCGCAGAGTATTAACTTTTCTTTGTTATGCAGCTTTCAAAATCCTTATGGATGCACGCAAGGCACTGTTGGCTAGGCTCGACCGTCAGAGGCGTCAGACCCAGCCTCCTCGACCCCGGGTGGCAGCCTTTCATAAGCCTGTCACTCAGAAGATACTGCGATCGAGGAGTGACAACGTCACCGGGGAGGGGTTAAGTCAGGCTGCCGAGGCCACCCGGGTTGAGACCGGGGAGGAAACAGAGGCCCTTCAACCGGCTGAAGTCGGGGCACCACCGGCCGAGGAAGTGGCGGCCTCTAGGGGCGGTGAGGATGGTCCAGTGTCCTTTGATAGGGCGGCGCCCCCAAACTGAATTGTCTACATCGCCGCCGGCTCCCGCCGTCTGCAGCACGCCTGCAACCGCAGCGGCTTCACCCAGGCCTTCACCAAGGCCTGTTTCTACTGAGGCTCTGCCTCGCATGGGGGCATCACTTGGCAGCCCCCCTACTGGAATTACCCAAACGCCTCCCACACGGCCAAGTTCTGGGAGCGCTGCACCCCGAAGGGCCATGCCAGGGGTCTCCATTCGCTAAGGGGGGACCGAAGGCTCTCGAAAGAGGGCAGCGGCTGAGGAAGCTGCCCGAGGGGCGAAGAAGTAGAGGCCGGCCCCCTCGGGCAAGGGTAAATGGGCAGCTAGCCCTGAACCCTCAGAAATGGATAAGGAGGAGGAACTCCTTAAATGTGCTGACGCGGGGCCCAGCAATCAGGTTCATCTCCAACACCACCAATCCAATCTTCGCATTACCGGGGAAGGGGCCGACGAGACGGATACTAAGATGAACCTGGCTCTACTCCGGGGTCTCCAGCTACCGGATGACCATCGGGCGCTGCTAAAATGCTCCATCGCTGAGCTGGAGACCAATTTGGCCAACGCTTTGATTGGGGTAAGGATACATTGTCTTCTTCCTCCTTTCTCCTCTTTTCTTTTTTTGTTTATAAGAAACTCCTGGCTTATTTTTGTCCCTGGGCGGGTCATTGTCCCTTTATCTCACCATTTTTTCCATCGTGCAAGTGTTTTCCGGCGGGGGAAGAATAAGTACAGGAGGCTCTTCCGAGAGGAGAGGAAAAAGAGCAACCAAGGCCTGCCGACATAGAGAAGTGCCTCGAAGAAACTGAGGTCCTTGCTGGTGAACTGGCCTCGACAAACGACACTCTCTGAGGGCAATTATAGGAGAGCCAACAGCTTCTCGAATCCGCCCGGTCCCGCATCGCCGATATCGAGAAAAAATGCGAGGGCCTGGACGAACGAGGTCAAGCGCACCGCTCAAGCTTGGGAGGACGCGCGGGAAAAATGTGAGGAGGCTGAGATCGCCCGCGACTTTGTGAAAGAGTGCCTCGAGGTGGTTAATCAGAAGATAGCTGAGACAGAAGCCAAGGCTTTCCACAACTACGATGAGGGTGTAAAGACCGGGCTTCGTAGGGCTGTGGACCTTCCCCGCGCGGTGCCAGAACCAGATCAAACGAGCATTCGAATGTGCCTCAGTTTTCAGGATTCTGCTGAGGCTGTTGATCTGGTCCTCGATCAGCTTCAGACGCAGGGTGACCTGGATGAAGGCTTTGATCGAGACTCCGTAGGGCTTGCGTTTGACCGTAGCGGGACGCCTGTGGAAGAAGCCTCTCCCTCAATAGGGAAGTCCAAAGAGTTTGACTTCCAAGGGAATGAGTTTAATTTCGTCTTCCTTCGCCTCGATATTCCACTGCCTGAAAGTGCCAGAGGCGAGTCATCGGGCAAGGAGGACCTTCCGCTTCCCTCTGTGCCGGCTCCCGAGACTTGGAAAGAGCAAATGGCTGGGCCGAGTTCTCCTAGTAACTCCAAGGGCGAAGATGGAGGTGACGATGCAGAGGCGGTTGTTGGCGCCGGGGGTGAGGACGGAGATCAGGAGGATAGGCCTGTTGAAGTTAGCGACTAGGATAACACCCTTCCCCCATCTCTGTAATCCCCCCTTTTTGATTAGCCCGTCAGGTCCCCTCTGTACCTTTATTGCCCTCGGGCTCAATCAATGAAGTTTCTCTTTCGAGGACTTTCCTGCTAAACAAAGTGCAATTAGTTTTCTATTCTCCCGCTTTTCATACTTATTTTATTATTTTTATTTTTACAATACTTTTGGTGAAATCGAG
Source organism: Petrea volubilis (assembly GCA_026212405.1). Classification (NCBI taxonomy): domain Eukaryota; kingdom Viridiplantae; phylum Streptophyta; class Magnoliopsida; order Lamiales; family Verbenaceae; genus Petrea; species Petrea volubilis. Next base: position 30,542 of record JAOWBU010000220.1, read on the forward strand.
GAATTCTCTCAATTCTACATGTACGCCGTGTTATGCGCTTCGGTGCAAAATTTTAATTAGGAACCTTAATTAAGAACTTTGAGCATAACGGCAAACTTAAACATGATCGGTCGAAGCAGTCAAGTTTTATTATTACGCGAATTCCCTCGAATTTATAAAAGTCCAATTTGATTATCGACGCACAAGAACAACTTAAAAATAATCGAGAGAAATAGGGAAACTTTGTTTAATGAACTTTACAGCCTTTCTCCCCTCGAAACAAAAGTGTCCTCGACATGTTTTTAATCGATATACAAAACAACAAATCGAGGATAGGACAGGTAGACTTATCTTATACATAGAATTTCCTGAGGTTTGAGGCATTCCATGGTCGAGGCAGTTTGTTTCCTTCCATGTCCTCGAGCCGGTACGCATTATTTTTTGAGACCTTTAAAATTCTGTAAGGTCCATCCCAGTTTGGATCCAATTTTCCCACATGCCTGGATACTTCGACCTTCTTAAGGACTAGTTCTCCAAGCTGGAAATTCCTGGGGCGCACTCCTTTGTTATAAGCTCGGGCCATGGAGGCTCGATACTTTTGCATTCTCGACCAGGCTGCATTCCTCTTCTCCTCAAGCAGATTTAGCTCCGTGGTGCGGTTTTCGTCATTTCTGGACTTTATGAAATGCGCCACTCGGGCTGTCTTGTGTAGTATCTCAGCTGGGATCACCGCTTCAGACCCGTACACTAGGGCATATGGGTTTCCCTTAAGAGCGCCCAGTGCCGTCTTGAGGTTTTGCAAAATGATGCGATTAGTAACCTCAACTTGACCATTTGTTTGGGGGTTTCCCACAGACGTGAACCGCTGTTCGATGCCATGGCTTTGGCACCACTCTATCATAGCTCGACTCTGGAATTGTGTGCCATTATCTGATATCAATATTCGAGGGACCCCAAATCGACAGATGAAATTCTTCCATATGAAGGACCAGATCGAGGCGTCAGTGATTTTGGGGACTGCTTCCGCCTCGACCCACTTCGTGAAGTACTCAACGGCTACTATGGCGAATTTTCTTTGGCCTTTTCCCATGGGGAAAGGTCCAACCACGTCGATTCCCCACTGGTCGAAGGGCCACGATATTTCGACATTCACCATTTCTGTAACCGGCTTGTGAGGAAGATTGGCATAGAGCTGGCATTTTGGGCATCTTCGGGCGTATTCATATGCATCCTTTAAGATTGTTGGCCAGTAGAAACCACTCCTCAAAATCTTCTTGGACAAGGATCTTCCTCCATCGTGGTTTCCACAACTTCCCTCGTAAACCGATTACATTACTTCACGGGCTTCCGAGGGTAGTAAACATCTAAGAGGGGGTCCGAGGAAAGACTTGCGGAACAACCTCCCCTCATTGTCCAAGGCATATCTCGCACACTGCCTCCTCAGCCTTCGTAATTGGTTTTGATCGATGATTCCTTCTCCCCCCTCTAAGAAGGCACGGATTTCATCCTGCCAACTAGGTTCGAGGGATTGGATGGGCAGCATGGTGGCATTTTTCTCTTGAACTGAGGAGGAATCGAGGGTCTTGAAACTCACCATTTGGTCCCTAGCGCCTTTGAGGGCGCTTGCGAATTTTGATAAAGCATCCGCGCGTTCGTTTTCTTCTCTCGATATCTGTTCCAAAGCAAAAGATTGGAAGCTCTCCTTCAGCTTTACAACATGTTCAAGGTACTTAGTCATTGTCGCATCCCCGGCTTCGTACGTTCCACCGATCTGGTTAGAGACCAATTGAGAATCAGTGAAGGCGTTGATATGGGAAACTCCTTCTCGGATTGCCAGCTCGAGGCCTGCAATAAGGGCTTCATATTCAGCTTCGTTATTTGTGACGGGAAAGTTAAGCCTGATGGAGAACTCCACCACATCACCTTCTGGGCTTTTCAAAGTAATCCTGGCCCCTCCCCCGTGTGTGGTGGAGGAACGGTCGACATGTAGAAGCTAGGGGTCTGTGGTGGGTGGGTTCTCTTCTGGTAATCCTACCCTCCCGAGAAGGAAATCAGCTAGCACTTGGGCCTAGATGGCAGTCCGTGGTTGGTAGGAAATATCAAACTCCCCCAACTCTATGGCCCACTTGATGAGCCTGCCTGATGCGTTAGGCTTTGAAATGACTTGCCGAAGGGGCTGATCTGTAAGCACGACCATTGAATGTGATTGGAAGTATTGTCTCAGTTTCCTTGCAGAGTGGATGAGGGCCAACGCAAATTTTCCTATCCCGAGGTAATTTTTCTCCGGCCCTTGTAATACTTTGCTGAGGTAGTAAACAGGGAGGTGCTGCCGGTCTCTTATCACCACGATCACTGAGCTGACCACTTTCGGGGACATGGCGAGGTACAAGTACAGCTTTTCCCCCGGTTTTGGTTTTGCTAACAGCGGTGGGGCAACCAAATACTCCTTGAGTTCTCGTAGTGCTTGCTCACATTCGGGTGTCCATTGGAAGTCTGGGACTTTCCTCAGCTTTTTGAAGAACAACAGGTTCCTGTCTGCCGACTGGGATATAAACCTGTTTAAGAAAACAATCCGGCCGCAGAGCCTGTGAACGTCCTTGACGGACTTGGGAGACCCAATCTTCTGCAGAGCCTCGATCTTTACCGAGTTGGCTTCGATTCCTCTTTCACTGACCATGTACCCCAGAAACTTTCCCCCTCGAACTCCAAATGTACACTTCGAGGGTTGAGTTTGAGACCAAACTCTCGGAGCACTCGAAAGACTTCTCTAAGGTGTTCGAGGTGGTTTTTCTCTTCCGGGCTCTTGACAATCATGTTATCCACATATACTTCGACGATCCGCCCTATCAACTCTTTGAAGATGAGGTTTACTAACCTTTGGTAAGTCGCCCCCGCATTCTTGAGTCCGAAGGGCATGACTAAGAAACAGTAAACTCCCATCTCTACCACGAACGAAGTTTTGGGTTGGTCCTCCGGAGCCATTGAAATCTAATAGTATCCTTGATAGGCATCCATCATACTCATCATTTCACAACCTGCCGTGGAGTCCACAAGCTGATCAATTCGAGGGAGCAGGTAGGGGTCCTTCGGGCACGCTTTCTTGAAATTCATGAAATCGTTGCACATTCTCCATTTGCCTTGCCCCTTGGGTACCACCACCACGTTGCACAGCCACTCTGGGAAATATATGGGCATGATATAGCTGGCTTTCAGCAATTTGTTTACTTCTCCCTCGATTATCTTGTTTCTCTCGGCTCCGAAGACCCTCTTTGTGACGACCCGGTAATCTGTAATATTTAAATAATTGATTTAAAATCTTTTGCTTCTTGTAAATGTTATTATTACTTGTTGTTTTCAAATTTTCGTCTGCTTTTGCGATTAACTTACAATTTGAACGGTAAAGTGTCAATTTTCGAACTTTCTATGCCCTAAATTGCAATTTTCAAAATATAACTAAAATATTCTTAATTTCTGAGAAATATACATATAATTTCAGATTTATAAACATTAAATTTCATAATTTTGGAATTTTTCTAAATTAATTATGAATTTTCGGATTTTATGCCCAAAAACCCTAATTTATGCCCTAAAACCCTAATTTTCAGTTTTTACAAAATAAATAAATACAAATTCGAATTTTTAATAAAATAAAGATATGATTTCAGATTTTATAAGATGAGGACAATCAAAATCAGATTTTATTAGATTTTATTTGATTTTATTTGATTTTGTGTTAATATTTTATTAAAATATCCTACACTAATATAAGATGAATTTCTTCTAGAAATTGTGCATTTGTGTGGTCTTCCATTCATCTAGATTCATGACTCATGGATTAGGGTTACACCAAGGCTAGAATAGAGGAGGGAGGTGGAAGATTTCATTTATTTTGGCATTTAATTCTATGCCTAGTTGGGAGATTTGCATTAAATGGAAAGATTTGCATTTATTAAACCTTGGTCCCCAAGTCTTGCCTTCTACCCTCATTCTCCACTATAAATAGGACCTCCCACACACTTCCCCATCCCCAAAAACGTCCTCACACATACACACACTATACTCTCTCTATTTTCTTCCACAAACACACAAATCCCGCCTAAAAACACACCCCCTCACTTACTCTACTCTCAACACCCAAAACACTTCTTATGTATAGCCTATCTTCCACCCACATATATGTACACACAAGCCCTTCTATTTTCATCCATATATACCTATAAAGCCTTCTATATCCTCTCTTTTTCCCTAAAAACATTTCAAGGTAGGAGTATTGTTTAATTTCATGAGTAAAGTAGGAATTTAAGTATCTTGTAAGTTTTAGATATTTTATGCTTTCATTTTCATTATAGTATTATGTGAAATTATGTGTCTACGTGCACCTATTCAAACACACACGCACCTTATGGGGTTGAATGATATTTCTACTCAACCGTCGCGTTGACTCCTCCTTTCCAATACTTTTTAGACAGAAATGAGATAGCGGATCAGAGTGGCGCAGCGGAAGCATTTGGAAGCTTTTTACACGATATAGTTACTTTTCTATTCTTTTGAAAATTGTGACTTTTGTATTTTGTACAAATTATATGTGAAAATAATTATTTATACAACTATGAAAATATTACCGTTGCGCGTTTCTATCCAATTTTATTTTATAAATAAAAGGGTATTTTTCCGGGTCGTGACACTCTTCTTTTGCTTGACGGGTTTGAATGTGGGATCGACGTTCAAACGGTGCACTATAACCTCGGGGCTGATCCCGGGAAAGTCCGAGGGTTGCCAACTATTAGTTGCTCGACAATAGAAAACCTTTCATCGGATTTGTTGGGGCACATCATTGGATATCCGTACATCTCACTACTCAAGGATTGGGAAAATCGTCGTGTGATTTTATGTTTTGGAGTTTCGAAATTCTCCACTCACAAATATTATATTTGCAACGCCGTGTACTAAATTCCCACATTTTTTCATGCACCAATATATTGTATTGTTTACCTTTTTCTAATATTTTTGATGACCAAATTAATACAAATTAGTACTTTTGGAGGTTCAAAATTTTTGTTTTCCAAAGCATATTGAAGTTGTAACACCATTTACTAATTTCCAACATTGTTTCATGCACATATATATTTTCCGCATGTTCCCCCAATTTTTCTCGTAATTTCCCTATTTTTAATGATTAAATAATACGAATTAACATTTTCGGATGTCCTAAATTTTTTTTTTCCAAAACATATTAAAGTTGTAAGGGCATTTACTAATTTTCGACATTTTTTCATGAACTAATATAATTTTTTCATATTTTTTTCGTATTTTTTGCTATTTTTTAATAATGAATTTGCCAAGAAAAATGAATTCTACATTAAATTTTGGGGTGGGGTGCAAGTTTTCAAACAAAACGAACGTCGTTTACTATAAAAGCCGAAAGATTGTGACTTCTCGGCCCTTTCAATGTCTAGTGCTATCACAAGGGTTTTTATTTTTAACCTATTATAGGGGGAGGAGGTAGTTTGAGGGGGTGTCGGGTGCTGAGTGCCTTGGGACCGCACGAGCGGCCGGGCAAGCCCGCACGCCCTCAAGTAAGACGGGTGGGATCGAGTTGGCTTTGCTCCGGTGATCGATCGTCGGCCGTCGGCGGCTGTCCGGCGGATTTTCCGGCGAGGTGCCTAGAGCGAGCGGCGTATTGAGTCGTGTACAGCCAATGACCTACCCCGAGTCGGTTGGCACGACAAGGCATCCGTTTTGCTGCGGCAATTCGTCGGCGAATCGTCCGAAGCTACTAGCGTTGGAGCATTGCCAACGCGAGTTGTGGGTTAATTGGGATGGCGTCCCCTTTTCCATCATGGAACCATCCCAAGACGCGGGGCCCCAGCTCGGGCGGGTTCGGTTTGGCTCCGCTCGGTTGGATTCGGTTAAGGGAGCCACTTCGGTGGGAAGCCTAAGCATGCAACGTGCGGCGTCATGAGCAACCGATGCCTGGATGGTATTGGGTGTGCGCTTGGTGCCCCCCGTCATTGATCGTGCAAACAACTCCTACATGGTATTTGTGAGCGCAAGGCAAAGATCCCCGCTCGCGAGAGCGACCAGCAGGTGCAGTGAGTGAAGCTTCGGGATTTGTTACGGTGCCCGGACGAGCTCAAGTGTGCGGCGTGCTGCGTCTTGTGCGATCAATGCCTATCGGGCATTGGGCATGCGTTGGATGGCAACTCGATGTTGGGCTAGCACTTGATGCTTAAGAGGCATCGGGAGTGCATGATAAAGCATTGCGCCTGCGAAGGCAACCCGTCGGGGGGGCGAGTGACGTTCTCGTTGCCGTACCGTGCTGGGACGAGCGCTTCGTGCTCCTTCTTACGTCGGTACGGTGGAATCAAGCGAGCCATTTCGGCGGGAGGCCTGAGCGTGCAACGTGTAGCATCATGCGCGACCGTTACCCGGATGGTATTGGGTCTACGCTTGGTGCCCCATGTCATTGATCGTGTGAGCAACTCCTACACGGTGTTTGTGAGAGCAAGGCAAAGCTCCCCGCTTGTGAGAGCGACCAGCAGGCGTAGCGAGCGAAGCTTCGGGATTTGAAACATTGCCAACCCAAGCTCATTGTTATTTTTTCGATCCATAATCAGTTTTGCATCCGTCTCATGCCTTTCATGCCACCCGGGGCATGCTTGGGCGCACTTGTCATCGTTCGTCACCCGCAATGCTCTAAGCATGTTGGGACATCTATGACGACCCCGAAAACTCTTTATTATTATTATATTATTATTATTAGTATTATTGTTATTATTATGATTATTATTATCATTAGTGGTTACATACATGCGTGCATTGTTAATTACAAAATGTACAAGGTACATTACATAACATAAGGGTACAACTAAAAGGAGAGTATCGACTTGCTAGTTCTACTATATCTACATAGCAAAAGCAAAAACCACCAACTACAGGTACGCAGTGGAAATCCTACATCTTTCTTCCTAGTAAAATGCTTCAAAAGGTTCCTCCTCCTCATCGTCGTAAAGGCTAGCTTCAGAAGCATCTAAATCATTATGTAACACGGAATCAACATACGTTGAGTAGAAACATTTCTTTATGCACATAAGGGGCTCGGGTGTCAAGTGCACATTAGTTACACATAGCGCACATATAGTTTCACACTTTCTACCTTTTGTCACCTGAGAGTGACCCTTATAACTACCCGGGCCGAAATAACAACCAACATATTTCTCCCGCCAGCCTTATCCTCCAATGGTCGTATCCCGGGCGTACGCCTAGTATTGTCCTACGACCCTTTCTCTTGAGTAGATCCCTCCGTCTACCCAAGGGGGGATTAGGAGATGGAAGGGGTGTGAACTCTCCCGACTACTCAATAGTATGTCCCGGTGGAACACCCCCAGACCATTCTAGCACATATGGGCCCATTCATAGAATTGCAATTTGTTCACACATGCACATAATCTTTAGAAGTTTATATTATAGTTTAGTAAAGTAAGCTCCGCACTTATAAATGAAAGCTTTATATTTGCTTATTAAGCATACTTACTTGGACATGTTAAATATGTAAATAGCTAGTAGCAAAAATATGTAAATAGACAAAATATAAATATAAATATATAAATATAACTAGTATAAATATATAAATATATAGACTAAAATATAACTAGTATAAATATATATAAATATATAGATTAAAATATAAGATATATAAATATATGAATACTACATATATATACCTATATAAAGTATAGATAACTATATATATAGATATGATAAGAATTATCTACATATACATATAAAACTAATAAAATGAATATAAGTGTATATATATATACGTATACATAACATATATATATATAAAAGTAGTGTATAATAACATATACCTATACGTACATATAAATATATATATAATTAGGCTATCATTAACACATAATGAATTAGTTTAATATATAATAACACTTTAAATATTTATATATATATATATATGCATATATATATGTAATCATCTAATCACTTACTAAAATCTTAAATAGGTTTATATATGTGTAAGGACTAAAGGAGGCATAAATTTATAGGATAAAATATAATAAAGGTTTTATTTATCGAATAATAGACATGTAGAGCTTTCTTACTAAGACTTTCAAGAACAACATAGGATATTCTCCTAATAGCTCAAATAAAGTATTATGGTCTCATACTACTTCATATAAAGCATAGAACTCACATATTAGTTCAAATAAAGCATAAGAATTTCATATTATTGCAAAAAGGGCACAATAATCACATAGTATTTCCAATAAAGCATAGTAAACACATAGTACGCCAAATAAGCATATTAATCACATAATATCTTCAAGATCATGCTCACAATTCTATCCATCCTTCAACTTCCTCCCAACAAGAGTTATAATATGAAAAACTAACCATAAAGCTTTAAAGTAATATGAATATGGCAAAATAACTAAAATCCTCAACTTGGAGGCATTTTTGGCAAAAGCTCTCACTCTAGGCCATTCAAGCTAGCTTGATCTTTTACATTGCTTGGGCACAAGAGTATGGAAGCTTGCCTATTCTTCACAAGAAGAAGAAGAAAACCTCTACCTAAGGCATAAAGAAGTGTTCCTACCATAGTTCTTCCAAGTAGTGTATTGTTTTGAGAGAAAATGATAGTGTTTTGGAGAAAATGAGAGAGTGAGGATGTGAGCAAGGGAGAGCACGGTTTTGGGGCTAAATGGGGCTGAAAAATGAGGATTGTGGGTGTATAAGGTCTTGTGTATTGATCTTCCAAGTATTAGAGGCAAATATCTACATATTATATTTATTTAAATACATCTACCATACAATTATACATGGTTGGTTATACATACACCTCACTTTACTAACCACCATGCATATATATGTGGGTATGGATGTGTGTATATGTAGCTATGTATATCACCAATAATATATATTTATATATGTGTATGATTCTAGATTTCAAGAGTGTATTAGTAGAGATATTTTATTAAAATACAGAATAAATCAACTAAAATCAAACAAAACCTATAAAATCTAAAAAACTATTATTTATTAAGTATTTTTATTGTTTATGTGTCAGCAAAACCGAAATTTGGGGGTTGGAGAAGTGAAAAGACCAAAATACCCCTTGTTTTGCCTATTTATTGAAAATTGCCCAAAAATAGAAATAAAATTCTAAAAATTCAAAAATTGATTTTTATAAGTCAAATAAAATCTAAAACATTTATTTATATTATTATTTTCATTTTTTGATAATAATTAAGCATTTTAAAAATTAGATTTCAAATTAAGAACTTAAAGACAATGTTTTTTCGAAAACTACTAAAATTTCTTGGAAATAGGTAAAAGTTGAAAATATTTATGAAATAAATTCTGGGAGTTTAGAAAGAGTAAATGTAAAAATTTTAAGAATGTTTGGAATTTATATTATTTTCTAAAAATTTATGCAGTAAATGCTCATTTGTTCGCAAAAAAAAAAAATAATACTTTTGAAAGCTAATTTCTATAAAATAATACTTCATAAAATAGTTCTAAAAGAAAATTATTCATCAAAATAATGGAGACCCAATGTATAATATAAAATATTTAAATAAAGGATTTACCGGGTCATTACAACGTCAGTCGACGGCTTGTGCATTCGAGCATAGCGTACGTAAGGGCGCGTGAGTGGTGATTGGCGTGCTTGGGCATGTCGGTTCCTTGCTTGTGCAGCGACGACATCTCCTTCACGCCTCTTCAGTTGTTCGCCCAAACTGCGTGTTCGCCTTGGCCGCTGCTGGTTTCCTGTGCTGTATACCTATTGTGAAGGCATTCGATCGGCTTGAAATGACCCTTTTCCTCCTTGTGCCGTGCCTCTTGGGGCCGCAGTGCAGGGTGGACCTCAAAGCGTGCACCGCGTTCCACTTTTGTTGTGCGCCAGCGTGTGCTTCAGTCATTGGCCCGCGATGTCACGCTCGATCTCTTGGATGCGGAAGAGCGACCGGGTACGAGGTCAGCGACCTCTATTTGCCCCAAAAAATCGAAGCGTTCTACGCTTCATGCGAACGACCTCGTTCCTGCAATGACCGTGCCCTCGTGGCCCGGCTCATGCGGTGCTCGACGTCGATTAGGATGCTACTTGGTTGATCCGCCAGTAGTCATATGCTTGTCTCAAAGATTAAGCCATGCATGTGTAAGTATGAACTAATTCAGACTGTGAAACTGTGAATGGCTCATTAAATCAGTTATAGTTTGTTTGATGGTACCCTGCTACTCGGATAACCGTAGTATTCTAGAGCTAATACGTGCAACAAACCCCAACTTTTGGAAGGGATGCATTTATTAGATAAAAGGTCGACACGGGCTCCGCCCGTTGCTGTGATGATTCATGATAACTCGACGGATCACATGGCCCTCGTGCCGGCGACGCATCATTCAAATTTCTGCCCTATCAACTTTCAATGGTAGGATAGTGGCCTACTATGGTGGTGACGGGTAACGGAGAATTATGGTTCGATTCTGGAGAGGGAGCCTGAGAAACGGCTACCACATCCAAGGAAGGTAGCAGGGCGCGCAAATTACCCAATCCTGACTCGGGGAGGCAGTGACAATAAATAACAATACCGGGCTCATCGAGTCTAGTAATTGGAAGGAGTACAATCTAAATCCTTAAAACGAGGATCCATTGAAGGGCAAGTCCTCGTGCCAGCAGTCGCGGTAATTCCAGCTCCAATAGCGTATATTTAAGTTGTTGCAGTTAATAAGCTCGTAGTTGGACTTTGGGTTGGGCCGGCCGGTCCGCCTTCGGTGTGCACCGGTCGTCTCGTCCCTTCTGCCGGCGATGGCGCTCCTAGTCTTAACTGGCCAGGTCGTTCCTCCGGCGCTGTTACTTTGAAGAAATTAGAGTGGCTCAAAGCAAGCCTACTGTTATGCCCCCGACAATTCAAGTACGCACACGAGGTGCATCCAGAAGCGGGACGAGGGCGTGGAGGTTCCAGAAGATCTGCCAAGTTCTAGAGAGTTGTAGAATTGTATAGAATATGAGAGAGCATTCTAGAAAGGATGATTCTAGAATGCCCCATTAATGATTCTAGAAGACTATTTATGGTTGTAGGATTCATTCGATCTCCACCGTACATTGAGGAGGAGACTAGTAAAAATAGGTGTAGGATTTCATTTGTAAAGAGGGCATCCAAGTCTTGAGTGATTAGTGAATACAAAGGATTATTTGGGAAATCCTATTGTGTTCTTGTTCTCTTGTGCCATCTTTCTAGTCTTTCACACACAAGCACGTTCGAGAGAGGCTGACTTAGCTAGTTCGCGAGGGGCGACGAGGGGTTAAGTGCCGCACCGGAGCTTGGAAGTTCTAGGTCCGTGACACTACGCTCTTGGATACATTAGCATGGGATAACATTATAGGATTTCGGTCCTATTACGTTGGCCTCGGGATCGGAGTAAATGATTAAACAGGGATAGTGTCGCAATAGTAATTCAACCTAGTACGAGAGGAACCGTTGATTCGCATAATTGGTCATCCGCGCTTGGTTGAAAAATCCAGTGGCGCGCAGCTAACCCGTGGGGGCTGGGATTATGACTGAACGCCTCTAAAGTCAGAATCCGGGCTAGAAGCGACGCATGCGCCCCTCGTCCGCTTGCCGACCCTCAGTAGGGGCCCCCCGCCCCCAAGGGCACGTGTCGCTGACCAAGCCCTCGCGGTGGATGAGCCGCGTTGGCCGCCTTGAAGTACAATTCCCTCGAGCGGCGGGTAGAATCCTTTGCAGATGACTTAAAACAGACGGGACGGGGCATTGTAAGCGGCAGAGTGGGCCCCTTGCTGCCACGATCCGCTGAGATTCAGCCCTTTGTCGCTTCGATTCGTCCCTCCCACCTTGTCCGCCCCTCCCAAACACTCTCGCATTAATAAGCCTCGAGCAAGCTGGAGGTCACGTTATCCCGCATGCCCCGCTGTTGCACAGGCAGTCGGCGCTAGTCCCGGAGACGACCGACGGCGCCCAATTCAGCCCTTGGTCGCATTCGATTCATCCCTCCACCCTCGTACCGTCCCTCCCCGGACACTCTCACATTAACGAGCCCCGAAGCAAGCTGGACGACTGCGCGATCCGTAGCTGCACAAGTGACTGCGGCTGAGTCCCAGAGTGAGCTATGCGCGACGACGCTAAGTCCCGAAGCTGCCTAGATGGAAGTGATTGGCACGAAGTCCCACGATGCTAAGTCCCGGAGCTGCTGAGATGGAAGTGACCGGCACGAGTCCCAGGACGCTAAGTCCCAAAGCTGCCTAGATAGAAGTGACCCACACGAGTCCCCCGACGCTAAGTCCCGGAGCGGCCCAGGCGCGACGACGCTAGGGGTCCCGGAGCGGCCTAGCGCAAGTGACCGCACGAAGTCCCCGACGCTAAGTCCCCGGGGGGCGTCCTAGGCTCGACGAGGGCTCTGTCCCAGGGGACGGCCTAGCGCAACTCGCCTGAGTCCTGGGATGACTTAGGCGGGACGAGACTGTCCCGGGATGGCTTAGGCGCGACTCGGCTCCGTCCCAGGACGGCCTAGGCGCGACTCGGACTCGGGCCCGGGGCGGCCTAGGAGCAAGCGTCTCGTGTGCTCCCGGGCGCGACTCGTGTGCGTCCCAGGCGCGACTCGGGCCTCCATTCTGGGGGGAGGAGGCTTTTTTCCCGGGGCGGCCCAGGCGAGACTCGCGTGCGTCCCAGACAGCCTAGGCGCGACTCGACACTCCAGCCCGAGGCGGCCCAGCTGTAAGGGACCCGAATTCTCTTTTCTCTTATATATATATATTATATTGTGTGTCTATACCTAACTGTGTACATTTACATTCTCTATGTATGAGTGTTCATTATTTTCATACTTTATGGTACATGTCCGTTTAAGTGCAACATGTACACGTGTAGGATACCTTTCTTGTTTTCGTTAATCGCCATACCACTATAAAATTTAAGAAATACATGGACACATAGATATATATATATATACCGGTTTATATATGTATATATATACTTAGACTTAGTAGATTTCCTTGTAACTTTTCTAACTTTTGGGAAAAAATCCTAAAGTCTAGGTAAATTGTATTTTCTACCCCTACATATTATTTTCTTCCTTAAAATAACTTATTATACATAAAATAAGAAAAAAAAAATCTACATTTTGGCTGAAGATTAGGAGGGTGAACGAATTTTAGCTCTCCAAAATAGAAAATATTAAATACTTGGTGAATATGAAGTCTTATCCTCCAAGCTTGCCAAATACAATGTATTTATACACTTGTTCAATATCTTCTAGATACAAAGCTACATACTTGGCTCATATTGATGTAGAGATACACTTAGGTTATGTTAGACCATCTACTTGGACAATTAGGGTATTAATTGGGAAAATGACTTAAGATTATTTTAATGCTATCTTCTATGTCTAATACTTAGAAAAAATATAAAAATCATCCTCACACACACAAGGAGAAATCCGGCCATAACACTCCCCATTTCTACTTGTTTCTTTCACTTTTTTCTACACTCTTTCAACTCTTCAAACCATCTCCCAACTTCACACACTTTTCTTCTTCAAAACCCCTACAAAGCAAAGAAGACATCAAGGTAGAAATTTGCCTAAGGCATGAACTAGGGTTAGGTTTTATCAAATTATTAGCATGTTATCTTCCCTATAAGACCTAGGAGGTCATCACAAGTTGGTTTCCATCTTGGGTTTAAGGGATTTTCAGATGTGTTGGTTATATATGTGTATATTGTACATATGATGTTTTTATGAGCATGTTAGGTTAAAATCCTTGAGTATGCATGCTGGAAATTGTTGTAAATATGCTTAAGTGATGCTTGAATTCTAGGTTATCATGTTGTATACCTTGTTAGAGTCTTGTTTATGCGCTAGAAGCTAAAATTTTAAGTTATGAAAGCTGAAAATTCAAGTTGTGCATATGCTGGAATTACTGTTCATGCAGAAAACTCTTGTTTTCAAAGATGAAAAGTTCGATTTTTGCACGACTGAAAATTCCAAAAATTTCCAACCAAAAACCTGGTTATATACTTTAAATTGAGTTTATAATAAGCTTTAGATACAGATTTTTTAAAGATGGAGGTTTGGGTTACGAAAGCTGGAAATTTCAGCGGTTGCACGTTAAAACGTTGCGCATCGATGTCTGAATATATGTGTAGGCTGGAAATTTGAAAGTTTGTTAACTAAAACTCTATTTTAAAACCTTGGGAATATATGTGTGGATTTCCAGTAGGTTTTAAGCTGGAGTTTTAGTAGTCTGAAAGCTAGCAATTTCAGTTCGACGTTATAAATGTTGATTTCGCAAAAACTGGAAATATGGGTACTTTGTGCTGAATTTGAGCTGAATCAATGTGTATTGTGATGAAATTGTGATTTTTATGTGTTGGAATTATGTGTGTAAGGGCCTTATATGTGTTCGGTATGGATGGGGCTAGAGTTCGGCCCGGGCAGCAATAGGCTTGCCGGTCTTAAACCAGTTCTCGCCATCCATGCCTATTCCCATCTTGCATGGACGGAGTGTTCCATGTATTGGTTGTGGGTCGTAGGTTTTCGGCATATACTCGAGATATGGCCACCGGTGTGTTTAGGTTGGGTGGGAGTTTCGGTTGGAAATTGGTTTATGGCACGGCGAGATAAGGTAGCCGCCCTTCGAGGTGGAAAAACGGTAACAACGTGTTGAATTGTGATGCTCTATCAGAGCTGGAAATTTATATGATTTGATCATGAAAACTGAACTTTATATGGTTTTATGTGTGTTATGTACTTTTATGACACTATGCAATTTCACACGAACACCTCATGTCCTATGTGAAGTTCTACTCAACATGTGTATATGTTGACATTGTTTTGTTTATTATGTTTTAGCCGGAATTGAGACATCGGAGGATAGGTTCGAGGAGAATGTACGAAGCTTCGAGGCATTTAGTTAATTATGTATGTTGGTTATGCTAGAAACTTGAAAGTC
>JAOWBU010000221.1:0-44599 GCA_026212405.1 Petrea volubilis
GTAGTGCTTCGGGCCTTAAGGTTAACCTCCATAAGTCCAAAATTCTGTTCAGCCCCAAAACCGAACCCACCATCCGTCATGATATACGTGAGCTCTTGGGTGTTGGAAGCACTACGGAGTTACACAAATATCTTGGCATTCAAATTTTTGGAGGCCGCAACACATGTGATAAACACAAGGATATTGTGGATAAGATTAGGACCAAGCTTACCTCTTGGAAAGCTTCGAATCTCAGCCTAGCCGGACGCATGACGTTGGTTAAGTCGGTTACCACAGCTATACCAATCTACAACATGCATTCCACTTGGCTCCCGACCAATATTTGTAAACAAATTGATAAGTTGAATCATGACTTCCTATGGGGGGATACCGAAGAAACTAAAAAAGTACATCTTGTTGGGTGGGATAGAGTGATTAAGCACAAGCGAGATGGAGGGCTTGGGATTAGAGACATGCGCAAATCTAACACCGCTATGTTAGCTAAAATTGGCATGAGGGTTATTAAGAATGATGACAACCTTTGGAACAAAATTTTCAGAGCTAAGTATCTAAAGAACGAGGATTTACTGGACCATACTCCGCCTCCCCATGCGTCGAGGGTTTGGAAAGGTGTGGTCAAAAGCGTGAAAGCGGTGGAAAAAAAAATTGGGTGGAGGATAGGAAGTGGTGAAAACATCTCCCTTTGGTTTGATCGTTGGTTAGGGGATACACGCTTGTGTGACCAAATTACTACCCAAATTCACGTTGGGGAGGAACTTCTCCGTGTGTCCCACATACTCGAACCGAACGGGAGCTGGAATTTCTCCCTTATCCAAACGCCTATCCCCCATGAGGTGAAGGCTAAGATCCTAAGTATGCCCATCCCCTTGTTAGGGCATAAAACTGATTCTAGGATTTGGAAAGGGTCCAGCAGTGGGCAATATTCCTGCAAATCTGGTCATGCTTTTCTTCTTTCGCATGAGCCTGCTTCGGTCACTCCGACGAAGCAATGGGGCTGGATTTGGTCGCTCAAATGTCCCGAAAAATTCAAAACCTTTCTTTGGCTTTGTCATCATGATAGTCTTCTAACTAACGTCATGAGAGCCGAAAGACACTTGACTCATTCCAATGCTTGTAACTTGTGCCTCAGCACCCCTGAGGATCTCTTGCATATTTTCATTGACTGCCCAAGAGCAAGGCGGCTTTGGGAACACATTATCACCCCTACCGAGCTGTACCAGTTCTTGGCTGTGAACCGGTCAGATTGGTTTGCCTCGAACCTCAAAGCCTCATTTCGAAACATTATCTTGCCAGCGTGTAGTTGGCATCATATCTTCTTAGCGACAATTTGGGCGATTTGGCTTGCTAGAAACAAACTTATCTTCCAAAACACAAATGAGCACTATCGGGTTACAACTAGCTATATTAAGGGGCTGGTTTTGGATCTGTCAAGTGCCTTCCCGGAAAGTAAAAGGGGAGTCTTGAGTAAGGAAACAGTCACTACATGGCTAACTCCGGAATCGGGGTGGGTCAAGCTCAACACCGATGGAAGTTTTTTCAGCACCACGAACTTCGCTAGGGCTGGGGGCCTTGTCCGTGATGAGCGGGGCAGCTGGATTTTTGGCTTTTCAATCAAACTTGGCGAGGTGTCTATTAATACAGCGGAGCTGCTGGGGCTAAGGGAAGGCCTTCGGCTGGCCTGGGAACGGCGCTTCCCAAAGATTGAGATCGAAACGAACTCGGAAGTCATTGTGAAGCTCATCCATGCAGCGGACGTTTCCGAGCATCCGCTGGCCTTGATTATTGAAGATGTTAGAGAACTACTTCACTTGCCTTGGGAAACCCGGCTCAGACACATCAAGAGAGACGGCAACACATGCGCAGATGCTCTCGCAAAACTTGGGCATAGTATCACTTCGAGGCGTTGCTTTTGGGAATTGCCTCCTGTTGAGGTGCTTCATTTGATGTATTCTGAGAAGCAGAATTGATTTGTTGTTTCTGCTCCTCCTACCAAAAAAAAAAATAATATAAAAGCACACAGCCAATGACAATTCACATATTAAAATAAAATTATTAGATTTTCTATTAATTTTTTTAAAGAATCTTTGAAATTATTTTGTAAGCTCTCAATCCACAGCAACTGACGAAAATGACGGGGCTTAACATTTTTATCTTAATGTGACATAGTGATATTAGAAAAATTTTAATCCGTATCTGATTTGACAACACCCAACAAATCATACAATAAACATATTACACTTATCAAATAATTAATCAATCTCCCAAAATTATCGACTATTCATAAGATAATAATAAAACATGCATCACATGATTAACACTGATTTAATTAAATCGTATTTGAGCTCAAATGTGCCTTGATATACACACGAGAGTACAACACAAATACGTGCACAATAAATAGAAAATAGAGACAACATTAATTGGTCGTGGTATACACAACATCAAATCTGAACCAAAGACTTACCCTAAAACCATTTTGTTCAAGCTCGAGCCCATATACATCACGAAAATCTGGACCAGTTGAACTCCCATGGTACATATGAAGTAATCAATCAACTGATCAAGTTCAATTCTTGCAAAGAGAGAACAGGACTAGGAAGAGAGATTCTAGATATGGTAACTACAAACAACTCCTATAACATCGAGAATTTGTTTTCCACTAGAAAAGCTTTAAACAATTCAAATCCAGCTACTATAACAAATGACTCTACCAGTATTTTCTCTTAGCAATTGACATTGCATGAACCTAACACCTTATTCTACCACGTCTCAATCCAGATCCCTTAACAAATCATCCAAAGAGAAATTATAGTCCTCTGGCCTTCCAGGTTTCAAGAAATCGAGACCATTATCAAATCCATTTCTATCCTGATTTAAGCCAGGCATACTACCAAGCAACTCTGAATCTGGATGCTGCGGACTACTGTCAGCTACATTCCCATCTTGATCCCCCAACGATCCAATAACAGGCGTTGTTGCATTGTGAGGAGCGGAATCCAACTTTCCAAGCAGCTCATCCACCTCAAACATCTCACCCAATGAAAACCTGTCAAACTGATATGGTCCACCTCTAAAATCCCCACGATTCAAATAAGGTTTCTCGACCGTACTCAAATTTCTAGAATCAATATTCTGAAAAGATCCCATGAATTCTTGCTTTAATTCCTCCATTTGAGCTTCTTTCTTCAATTCTTGCTCCGCAGCATCTTCCTTTATTTCTTCCTTCACTTTGGTCATGGGCATATTAGCACCCCGGAGTTCCGGGTGCACGGTATCAAGAACTGGAGATATAGATTCGCCACACTCATGCTTTACCTTGGGAGCTTCAGCCTTTGGCCCAATATCATCAGAACCACCCTCAGAGAGGCTAGAATTGGTGTGGTCGGATGTAGATGTTGTTGGCACCAAAAAAGAATCTTTACCATACTCATTCGGGAAGTTAACACGTGCACACGGGCCATACATTGCTCTTGCAGCTTCGTCGTAAGCCAGAGCAGCTTCATCTGCAGTGCCAAATGTGCCCAACCACAACCTACTTCCGCTTTGTGGCTCTCTGATCTCAGCCACCCATTTACCCCAAGTTCTCTGCCTCACACCTCTGTAATTGCAACAGGCATTATCAGGACCCCCTTTACCTTTCATACAACCTTTCTTTGAACCCTTGGCAGGCATTTTACGCACTAGCTTATTTGCGTTGTCAAGAGAATCAAGTCTAACATTGTACTCCTTCCACTTTGCAATTGTCTCAGCCACACTATTAGTTCCGTCCCTCCGGCTTCTTGATTTCCTCTTCCCAGTACATTCCATGGGTTCAGTGACCACACTGGAAGTTTGATCTAAAAGACCTATTTGAATCTCTGCAACAAGAAAACAAAAGATTCAGCCGTTGCTCAATTGGCAAATTGTTTTTTTCTGACAAGAACCCTCACCAGCCAGCAATACTTGTTATCCTCGATATCCCAGCCACAGAGAGAGAGCGAGAGAGAGAGAGAGAGAGAGAAAACGTAGTCATAGCCACAAAAGTTTCTCACTCACAATGACTTCATATGCCACAATTTGCATCAAATACAGAATATAATCGAACAATACCGAGTCAAGAAACGCCTTGGGTATCAATTGATCAAAAAGATATCATCTCAACTTACTTTCAAGTGAAATCTTGAGTAAACCCCTTATATCAAGAAATGCTTTTTCTTAATTGCGAAGAAACCAGAGCAAAAAAGAATCCCTGTTTCAGTTGTCATTTAGTACTGAAATTAGATTCTCGACAAAATGGAATGTGAAAACACACACATTTCTAATCTCTTGTTCGATCAATTTGCCTCTGCCACCAAAAACCCTCATTCCAATTCAAAACAAGAATTTCAAAACAGAGCAAAATCAAACATCCAAACCAAATAAAAGGAAAGAAAAAGGCAACAATCACCACATCACCCCAAATACAACAACCAAAAAACCCTCGAGAAACGAAAAGACAAGACAAGAAAATCCTCAACCAACAGGATAAACTTTAAATTAGCATACCTCTCAAGAATCCCGGTTGAGATGCAAGAACTTGTCAAACACCCTTCACAGAAATGTCCTTCCTTTATCTTCACCGTTTCCTTCACTTCAATCCCCAGTTTTCTCTTTATCTTCTTCGACTATTTTCAGTCCCCTTAACAAATCAAAGTAAACTTCGCGAATGGGTTTTTTCTCGGCTGTTGATTTGTTCGAGCAACAGTATTACTATTCCCGGTTGAGTGAGAGAGAGAGACAGAGAGAGGTGGTGGGATATTTATAACTTGTCAGATATTTTGTATTTGTTTATTGCGAATATAAGAGGGCCGTGGGCCTTTTTAATTGCTTTTTGATTGGTGGCGTGGCCATTGGACCTCCGCGGGATTTGGCACGTGTCATGGAGCCTCCCGGACCACAGATTTTGTGTGTGCGCCCCACTGCGTGCCAGCGCTTCTTGTTGGGGGGTGAAGCCATGCAATTCTCGGAAAATTCTTATATTTAAATCTTACATATGAATTGAATTAAACGGTTAAAATTATAGCATATTTGATATGATAATATTTTTAAAGTAAATTGATAATATGGTATAATAAGAACACTTTGATGTGTATATATATATATATATATATTTAGAATTCAGATTGAATGCATGAAATAAATTTTCATAATTTTAAATTTTATGTATTTTTTACCCGTAATTCCAGTCAAACTTCGAGAATGCCCTTGTTTTTTTGTATGAAAAATGGACTCCATCATCATATATGATTTATTGATTCATAAATAAATAAGATATTGAATATATATTTTATTTGGCCAAGATATGAGAAATGAATGTATTAAGTTATATATTTAATTGAAAGTTTTACTAAGAAATAACTAATTAAAATAAAATAATTGTCATGTGTTTGAGTTATTGTATTCCTTTTCTAAATGTTGTTTAGGTTTTTTGGCTTGGTAGTTTTAAACAAAGATACAAACGAATAGAGCCTAACGAACTGGTTCGATAAAGGTTCGAGCTTGAATTCCAATAATTTGAGTTGAGCCGATATCAAGCGGAGCATGTTTAAGTTTTGAACTGAACTTGAGCCAAGTAATTATTATTTGTAGGTTCGCGAGCCAGCTCATGAACTTTTTATTTTTCATTATTTATTCTTATTTTTATATAATTATAAATAATATATTCATTTTCGAACTCGATCCCGAGCTCGAGTTCAAGCCTACATCTTAAATATATTAAAATAACTAAAAATATTTGAACTCGGCCTCGAGTCTATAATTTATTCACAAATTCGAGCCCACCGAACCAAGCTCAAGCCTATTTTTTCCTGGCTCGTCTGGCTCAAGCTCGAAAAAAAGATAAAGACTGAACTCGTTTGCATCCCTAAACTTTTAAACAATTCTGTTGAGCCACATATCGTAATTGATAAAATCATTTCATAATAATTTCTTATGTGCTAGAATTAGTTCTTCTTCAGCGATTGATTAAATGGGTGCATATTTCGTATCACACACCATTCAACATTGTCAATAAGATCGTACACCAACAAAATAATTATGCAAAAAGTGTTTGAATATAAATGATAATATAAGGAGGATCAAGGATTAAGTTGTATCTTCTGCCATTGCCGATATATTGCGATCGTGCGGATCTTTGCATTTGATGTTGGGTTGGTTTAACGGATGATATATATTTAATTTTTTTTTATTGATAAAATTAAAAGTATTGCACCACGTTGGTATATATGTTATTTATCTAAACGTAGGACCAAATACACTGGTATATTCTCTAAGTTAGTCTCGATAATAATAAAACTTCTAACAAAATAAAGATATATATATATATATATGTATATATATATATTAGGGTTGACATCAATAATGATTCATAAAATTTAAAGTTATGATAACTCCAGTTCTTAAAGTTGAAATTGTCATTCTTTTATGTTATGAACAGGTGATACTACAGTTATCTTGACGAAATTTTCAGTCAATTTTCACAAAAAATAAAAAATAAAAAAAATACTCATACGAGAAGGCATTTTTCATCAACCAACTTTTTGTCTTTTGTGAAATAATTTTAAACAAAACTGGATAAAAATAACCGTCTAGTAAATATTTTCCGGTGAAATTTGATCATAAATTTTATTGAAATGACTAAAGTTGTTTATGACATAAATGACTAAAACGTAACAATTTAAATTTTTTAAGATTAAAGTAATTCTAACAGCAAACTTAACGAACCGCTACCGACATTCTCCCGTTTTTCCATTATACAAACTTCACATAAGAAGTTATTTTCATCATATCCTATATCCACACACACAGAGGAAAAAAAATATGTTCCATAATAAATAAATAAAAGGAGTAGAATTATCCCCAGACATTTTGGAGAAATGGCACTGTCCGATGGTACCCTAATATATCTGTAGCTCGCCTTGTTAAGGAGATAGAGTTTAGTACAACATATAAGAAATTATAAAAATAAAATAAAAGGAAAAAGTAGAATTACTTCAAGAAAGCGTGCATGATCGCCACGTGTCGCCCGGCCAGTCATGCAAAGGGGACAAGTGTGCTTGTGGTGAAGGATTGGTGGTATGCAAACGGTGGATTATTTCCTGCCACTCATTTAGATATTATTTAAATAAATATACTAAATATCTGTGTAAAATAACAATAGAATAGAATTTAATTATATATTTAAATATATTTTATATAATACAATTTTTTATCACAATAAT
Source organism: Petrea volubilis (assembly GCA_026212405.1). Taxonomy (NCBI): domain Eukaryota; kingdom Viridiplantae; phylum Streptophyta; class Magnoliopsida; order Lamiales; family Verbenaceae; genus Petrea; species Petrea volubilis. Next base: position 7,239 of record JAOWBU010000221.1, read on the forward strand.
TATAAAAAATTTAAATAATATTTAATTTTATAATTAAAAGTAAATAAAATTAATATTGAAGAAAAATGAATAGAAAACATGAAAATTTGATCGGAAAGAGAAAAAAATAGATGAGAGGTTAAATAGGGGATGAAAGATAGGAGAGAGAAATTATGAGAAATTAACGACACCAAACAATTTGAGCGTGTTGATATTTTGTTAAATAAAATATGAATGATATTTTTAACTGATAATATGAATATAATATATTAAAAGTGTTAAAATAAAATTTTAATATTATTTTATTTATTTTAATAATTAAAAATACAACTTAAATATTAAACAAATGAGTATCAATATTGTAAAACGGCATACCCTCGGCGTGTAACTTTATACGATGTCAGCCCAACTTTTCTTCTGCTGTTGCATTGAAAGCTTTCCAGTCCCAAGCTTCTATTGGCTCTCTCAACGTCTTTAAACATGTCATTCGTCTAGTATCCAGGTCCAATTGTCTGTTCAAACAAAATGATGTCCTACTTCTTTTTTTCTCCGAAGCATATTGATTCGAACAATAGTAAATCAAGCCCACCACCTTACAAAGCAAGAGAGTGCAAATTTTGAGCAGATTGACGAACAAAATCTTATGGATTAAAGTTAGATATCTATACCTAAATTATTATATATTTGAAGAAAATATTTTGATCAAAATATAATTTTGATTAAATTCTTAATTCTTATAATTTTAAATTAATTTTAATTATTAATAATAAATTATTTGATTGGTATGTATTAATTGTTAATTTCTCTTCCCTGACCATTTAAATCCATCAATTATCCATATTTAACTCTCTATCTCTATCTCTATCTCTCCCTCTCTCTCACACACACAAACAAAAGGACATAAAAATGTAATAATAATTTTCAATAAAAATATATATAGATAACAAAAAATCTAATTAAAATATTACATGATGCCATCAAATTAGTTATAATTTAAGAAATATTATGAATGTAAAATATCAACACAATGTTATTTATGATATATTTCTCCTCAAAAATTAGAAAAAAATATTCAATTAAATCTTACATAATTCAAATTTGAAAAAATGACTTTAATATAATATGCCATATCACCAAAATTAAATTATAATTTTAAAATGCTTAAAAAATTAAAATGTGAATACAATATTATTTACAATATATATTTTCATCTTTTTATATTTACCATTTCTTTTTGTATAATTTAATACTACGTGAAAGTTTTATTATCCATTTTTTTTGGTTCATTGTCGTATCTTTATATTCAATTTTTTTTGTATTAAATTGTCGACATATTCAAATTTTACTTATTTATTGTTATTTGCTTCCATCTTGATTGTATTATATCATTTTGTGGTTTATTAAATGCAAACTTTGTATTTAATACATTGAAAAAGTTAATATCTAATAAATTATAAAATGTACATATAATAAACCATAAATTGATTTTGATATTGGACTTTGACCAAAGTCATCTAATAAACCACAAAATAATTTTGACACTAGCATTTGACTGCAATTTGGTTAATTTTGATCAAATAGAATTTTCTCAAATTTTTAAATATTTTAATTAAAAAAACTGAAGTGGCTTGGTTTTTTAAATAATACCTAGCTTATTTGGACACACTTGATGTGTGTGCAAAATAAAAATGAAATATAATTTAATAAAAATAGTTAATTTTTAATAATATAAAATTACTTTTCTATAAAATTATCTATGCAAACACACATCTTTCTTACCTATTATTACTTATACTATCTTTTTAAATTATTCATAATATATTTAAAAATCAATTTTAAATACAATTATTTATTAATTTAAAAAATATAAAATAAAACCAAATTTTGAGGGAGAAAAAAGGGATGTTAGAGAAAAAATGGAGAGAGATGAAAATATGGGGGCAAACGTTGGAGAGAAATAAATGGTGGAGAAGAAATTAGGCTTTAGAGCAGTTAAAGGGTACTTGAAAAACATCACAATTACACACACCAAATAAAAAATTAAAGCCCGACACATTTAATATACACTATAGATAACAACAATTTAAAAGTTTATTATCCCACTCATCCACTTACTTATCCACTAACATGTCCAATTACATATTCCCACTTTTTTTTGATTTTTAATTTCCACTAAGTAATAGATTTTATAATTAAAATATTCATCAAAAGATGAATTAATATACCAAATGAGGTTATTTATCAGGAAAAAAAAAGATATGGAAGGAAATTCAAAATATTCACAACATCTAAAATGCATCTAACGTAAGTTTAGGGCGACATGTCTCTTAGGAGATTGTAGAAGGAGATTCACATATAAGATACATCAAGAGTATTTTATGTTTCATAATTTAATTATTATTTTACTTATGTATTATTATTATACTTTTCTATAAAATAAGTTTTATTTTTAATTTAATTTTATTTTATTTTGTGATTTTTCACATCCATATGTGTGTACGTGAGTAAAAAAATTATAGTGTCGCATATTCTAATGTGGATAATAATCCATTATTTTGTGATCTATTAATTTAGAGTAACTTATAATTTATCATTAATAACTTTAATATATCTAAAATTTTTATTTATAACTTTAGTTTTGATCACTGATGCTGATCGAATTTGGGAGTTGGTCCACCTCAATCGAAAACTCTGATTGAGTGTATGACTAAAGGTATTTGACTGAAAAATTGACGTGCAACAAGGGAAAATCAATATGAGCTAGCCGAGATGAGTTTCGGCTAAGATCTTCCGATATTTAAAGTCAGCTAATTGGTTTTGTAGAGATTTGAGCAGAGTAAGGTCGTTGAGAGTAATTAATGAGATCCATCTTATCATAAATGCAAAGGTATTTATAGCATATCCAAGTAGGCCAACCCCCCGTGGGACCCTTAGGCTGAATAGGCCACCATGTGCTGATGTGAGCGACCTATAAGCCTATTAGCAGGGTCCAGAGGCATTAGTTTGTTCTTATTTAATGAGGTATGGAGTTAGATGTCTCTTTCTATGCCTTGGGTTGACGAAACATTTAACGACAGCAGAGATCCGTTATATTCGGTACGGTCCAGGTAAAAAATGATATCGATCAATAGAGTTGAGGGGATAGGTTTGAAGGTTCGAGAACCTGACGTGGTCGATGAAATAGGGGGTTTGATTGGGATTGTCATGACGAGGTTGATGAGTCAGTAATCCGATCGATATCCCATGATCTTGTTGGATACCATGCTCACTAACTCAAGCATTCGGAAGAGATGGCGCTTGGCGCATGAGAAACGGTTGAGAATTCTGCTCGGAAATATGCCACATCAATCACATCTTTAGATTTTATTTTTGTTTATTTTTGATATGATTTTTTTTGGCACAATAATACTATTATTTTTTTTAAAATTAAAAGCTTCAAATAGGAGTAAAATATTATTTATTTAATTATCGAACTATATTGAAAATTATTTAGATTAAATATTATTTTACATTAATAGAATGTTTTATTTTTATCTTGTTATACACTATCATAAATTGTGATATACGTGCGTAGCACATAGTATATGCTAGTAGTATAATATTTGGAGATATATATGTCAAATAAATATTTGATATCTCTTTTTTAATTAATAACTTAAAATTTAAATAAGATAATTATTTAATACGATATCAAAATTAGGGTGAAATCAAAGGTTTTAGACTTTTAGAGTTTAATTCCACCACTATCTATTTATAAGAAAAAGCGAAAAAAACACACGAATTTCAAATGTAGTATTTAATGTAGAAAGAAAATGTATCTACACTTGTCGACGCACTTAAATGCGATGGTCATTGAATATAAATATTAATGTGTTTCTGATTTCTGTGAAACGTCATTATAAAATAAATGAAAACATAAATCATGAGACACAAAATCATTATTTGTTGCATGGGTAAAAGTACAAATAGGGATTCTTTTGTGGCATGACTCATCCAGAGTTCCGTAGGTAGAGAAGTGAAAAGGAAAAGCTGACGACTTTAAGACGCGGTTTTTGTTTACTGGCAACGGAAAATTCTTTATATGCATTGGATGTGTAGGTTCTGCTATATATATATATATATATATTGTGATTTAAATTCAATTACGTATTATATATATTTTATAAAAATTTAATATATAATACGTAGAATAATATGAATTTTGCAAACATTCAATCCATGGAAGAAAAACCCACTGACAACTAACTAGGTAGCCAAAAAACCCAAGTGCTAGTTTGGTCCTGGAAAGCGTAGAGTATGAAGTTTACTCGATATATTACACATATATTCTCGGAGTATACCTTTTTTAAATACATTTATAGAAAGTCATCAGATTCCGAACTGGGTGTGTGCCTCAAAAGTCAAAACACTATAAAAAGTATTTATTTATTTTTTTTTTAGAGAAGGGTTGTGAAGTGTTTTGCTTTGTTATGTTATTTTTACCATTTTATTAAAGTGGAGTGATAGGATCTCATGACTAAGAAGTCGTGAATTCGAATTAGATTAATGTAATTGTAGTTCATAAAACAATAATTTATGGTCTAAAAAGTAGTAGTTTATTTATGCTTCACAAATTGATTATAATCATTTAACAATTTGCATTTGATTTCAAACATTCATAAAAATGATTGAAATATATGTGCTCGATCACTCTTTATAACAGTTTAATTGTAAGGATCATCTATTGGGTATTAGGTTTGAATAAGATTATGTACCTTATAGTAATGGCCATCTTCGTTATCATTATCCAAGAAGGAGTTCGGCCCAACTGGTTTTGACTGCACGTTGTTGGCCCAAAGGAAATTCAGACTGCATCAAACAACACGCAGATTGGAGGTCAAAATTTCCCAAAATAACAAAATTTCAGATTCAAAAACCCTGAGATTTCCCTCTTTTTTGAAGAGTAATCGACAATCAGTAACGATGGAGCCAATATTAACTTCGGAAAATCGATATCAGCAACTGGTATGCTTCACTTTAATGGGCGATCCTTCAAATTTCTGCTAAATTTGTACTACAATTAATTTCCTCGTTGATAATGAATTTGTGGGTTTTTTTTAACTTATAATTGTTTGTTTCATGCTCTCTGCGATTTGTTGACTAACTGAAGTCTCCCTTTGATTTCTCGTGTTGTTAATGAGCATCAGTTTGGTGAATTATCGGAGTAGGATCTCACAGTGAAAGAAACAGGGAAAGAAATGGCGTTATATTTCAGCATTCAATTCATCGATTGCGTAGTAGTGTAAGTAATTTCTACGATTATCTCAATTTTCTTTACATATTTATTTTGATTGATCATGATGTAAGGCAATTATAGATTGTAGGAATACATTCTTTTTTTTTTTTTTATGTGAGAATAGCTGCATTTTGATTCAAATCGGTATAAACAAAGGATGTTAGTTGTGACATTTTCCCTTGAGGCCAAGGGTTAGCAACTAAAGTGGTGGTGTATTGTATATCAGCTTCTCTATTCTTTTGATTCCTGATATTTCCATTGGATGAGTGGACCATCAAATATCAACGCTCGTATTATTGTTTCCAAAGTGCTTTTGTATGTGTGAGTTCCTTTTACTCTGCACTCAATTGTTTTCCTAATTTAAAAAGAGAGGTTCTGAGGTATCTTATAGTTTCATAAACGGACATATCTATGGAGCACGAATTGATTAGAATTTGAAAATAATAATAATAATAATAATAATAATAATAATAATAATAATAATAACTCTTTCATTAGCTCTGGAGAAAAAAATACAACTTTAATCAAGAAGATGCCGGGTTTATTGAACATGGTTGCTCACTGGCAATGTTGCACCTTCTCTTTTGGCCCGGTCTTACATAACCAAATAAAAAATAATGAAAACGAAAACTACCCCCCCAATGTAGGGAAACCATACAAATCAGATGCTATGACGAGAAAAATATTGATTGCTCTTCTTGCAGGACATCAAAATTTGCTGCAAATATGTAGTTGTTGATACGACTAACAGAGGGGAAGATCAGCTGGAGGAGGTTCCAATGTTTGCAGTTCCCCAACACCATTTTCCACCAGGAAAGCCATTGCCAAACCCCAAGTGAGGTGAACATCCAAGTGACAGTGCATAATCCAGACGCCTGTTATGTCAAAACTTGTACATTAGGGTATTTCAATGTGAAAAGCATGATAGGAGGGAATTGAATGACAAATACACGTGTATAAATGCTTTTATATCTTGTACTGACCTGGATTGTCAGCAACGAATCTGATCACTGCCCACCCACCAACAGGTACACTAGCCGTATTTCGTAGAGGTGGATCCATGAGATTAAATTTGGCTGTATCTCTACTAGGTTTGAAATTGCCAAAGCCTTCAGCAAGTATATAGAAGTCGTTACCATGAAGATGAATTGGGTGGTTCTCAGTTGTGAATATACTTGTGCCCTGCAACACCACCTGTACTGTCTGCCCGTATTTTACCTTGTAAACTTCAGTACCAGGAACAGGTTGCCATAGTGAGCGGCTCACGTTTCCAGTATAATTGAATTTTACTGGTGGATTTGATGGAAAATTTGTTGTGAAAACTCCAGGTATACCTTGCTGATGTGCTTGCAGCAAGGAAAAGTTGGACGGGAGCACAAATGACACGTTGTTCATGCTGGCAGCAAATCGAGTTCCATTTGGACCCTGACAGTTTCTAGCCCTTGCACCAGGGGGGCACCTGTTGAGTCCCAGGCCAACTGTGAAGAACAGATTATGATCAATTTTAGTGGGCACTTGCACTTTTCTTGGGCTTCTGAAGCTAGTAGTGAAGGCAGTGGCGGTGGCTGTATCATTGAAAGCCGGCATAGTTGGCATAACAGGTTTGCCTGAGAGACATTTAGCAGGGCAAGGAGCAGATTTATATTCAAGGATAGCTGTGGTTGTAGTGTTATCAAATGGTGCATTTTGAGCGCTGGCATAGGCACGCCCTGCCATGTAGTATTTGGCGGGTGTCTGATCGGCAGTTAATAGTACATCAGTGGTCTGGCCTGGTCCTAGCATCAGAACTGAGGCGGTGAAGGGTTTGACATAAGAGGCATCAGCTCCAACCACTGTGAGCTTGTGATTAGCAACTTTGAAGAAAAGTTGTTGATTAAGCGCAGAGTTCACAACTCTGAGGAGAATTGTTTCTCTGGATTCTACCGGAACTATTGTTGTATCTGCATCAGGATGGTGAAAGATGTATTACTTTATTTACTGTGCAGGTATTTCACAATCATGCAAGGTATAATATCCTACCCCAGCTGAGTCAGTGTAGAATGACCTTCATTTGGCCCTAAGGACACGGGTCAAATGATTTCTATAGTTCTTTCAGGATTTCCTATTTTAGCGCCTGTTTCTCATTATTTTCTTTTCTTTTTACACATAATCACGCATTCTAATTGAATGTGTTCACTCTCTCTCTCTCTCTCTCTCTATCACGCACGCACACATATATGTGTATGTTTTTATATAACCAACCTTTGCTGGAGCATTTGTACAGATCACCAGGTTGACCATTGATGGTGTAAGCATCGGAAATATTAGGGGCGGCTCCTGTTCTTCTAGCTTGTCTCACAACATCAATGGGGTTCCCATCCCACCATTCACCTGATTACCACCACAGCCAGTTTATTCACAATTCAACATATATATATATATATATATATATATGATAAGATGATGGAGGGTTGATTACCGAGAAGAATGGGAGTTTCACGGTTGGGCTTGGGGAATGGATATGAATCTCCTAGTTTAGGGCGAATGATCAAAGCCCCATAGACAGTGGCCCGGAGCCATGAACTGTGGGCGTGCCACCAAAGTGTGCCTTCTTGTCCTGAGATGGTGAACCGGTATGTGTAGATCCCTCCTGGTCTGATCGGGCATTGAGTCACAAATTCTGGCCCATCAGCCCATGCAGTTCTCAATTGCCTCACTCCATGCCTGTGCCACAGTGAAACAGAAAAATAAGTCAAATAAATATTTTGAATAATATATATATATATATATATATATAGAGAGAGAGAGAGAGAGAGAGAGAGAGAGAGGGAGAGAGAGAGGTTGCATGCATGCATGCAGAATTAGTACAAGAAAAATGTCAAATTTCTTGTATTGTTGCAATCAGCTGTTACCACTTACCAGTGAATGGTAACGTTGTAACGAGCCCTGTTAACGACATTGACCACGAGAGTGTCGCCATTGTTCACTTCCAAAGTTGGTCCTGGATACATCCCATTCACAGTAATACTGTTGTGGGTTTTGCACAGCCTCTTCACTGGTGTTGCTTGCACCTGTAGTTTCACAAAAATACAAGTTGCATGTCTTATTGATCTTTTGCATTAAAAAACAACCAAAGCAAGAGAAGACAAGGAAAGAGCAAACTTACAACAAAATGATGGTAATGCACTTTTGCATTTGTCATTGGCAGAGAACTCGTAAAAAGGAGCAAGATGGCCAAGAATAAGGTGAAAGAGCAAAAGGGGTTGCTATAATTGTTTCTGAAGGCCTCCATTTTTGGCTCAGTCTATTCACTATTGATCTTTTTGGTTTATCGAAATCAATGTTTGCTTGTGAGTGAATGAATGGAGGGCTTGCTTTATATACACATGCAAAAGAAGAGAGAGAATGGTTTGTACATCTTAGGTAGACGAGTTATATTTTTATTTTTATTTTTTTGAAGATTTTTATTTTTACTTTTTTTTTCCGGATGAATATTGATGGTCAGATTATAGAGGAATATTTAGTTGAACCCTATAGGAGTTGTTGCACCCAACTGACCCATCAAACTCAAGAAAAAATTTGCTTTGTTCCCAAGTCTAATTTACTTTTTTCGGAGTTGGGTTTTCAACAATAACCTGGTATTTTAGCTAAAATTATATGATTAAAATTACTACAACTCATGTATGTCTTATGGTTTGGAAACTTTCAAGGTGGCGAAATATTCTTCCTCATGCAGTCATGCACGCATATTAGTATACTTAGTAGTGTGTCTTTCTTATTTTATTTGTGATGAGTAAAAACTAGAAAATTCGAATCAAGTTTCAAATAATGTTGGCATGTCAAGAAATGTTTCGTGTACGTATTGGCTAATAAAGTTCCGAAGTCAACGAGGATTTAAGTATGGAACGAGGAAGATACAAACTTATCTTGTATGGAATGACAATAAATTGCCCCTTTTTTCTTGTACCTAAATTTTCGTGCGTATATTCTAAAGAGTGATTAAATTTTCAAGTGGATTCCATCTCGTGGCTTCAAGACTGGCTTAATCATAAAGTGAGTGAAGCTGGGATTTTAGGTTCCCGAAGTTTTGAAGGCCCATTTTAGCTTAATAATTGGATGTTTAACTATTGAATCGAGTATTATAATATAATATTTTTTTAGCATTTGTTGACGTTATCATATTCAAATTTAATGGTTAAAAATATCAATTGAATTATGCCTAACTGGCTAGCATGAATAAAACCTATATATATATATATATATATATGTATATATACGAGAGAGAATTGTGATTGATTGTCTCAATTGAGGTTTGACAGTTTTAAGTTTCACGATCTTGGGCCTCTTTTTCTTTTCTTTTCTTTCCTTTTTTTTTTTTAAAAAAAAAAGTGGTTCAGATGGCATTGTGTGGCTTAATGAGAGATATTTGGGAAAAGATGCAATTCAGTCATGCAATACATAAATCACATTTGTGTAATATAAAAATTAAATTACTGTAGACAATAATATTACTGATTTGTTTTCTTATTTTAATTGTTTATTAATATTATTTGTTATGATTTGTATTGATAAATGTAAACACCGTTGTGTAACAAAAGATACAAACTGCACCTATTATCACATCAAAAATATTTATAAAATCTTGAAGTCAAAATTTACCACCACTCATTAGGACATAGGAACTTGTACTACAGTAAAAACTCCACCAAAAAAAAGAAAAGAGAGAAATTTCTTTGCTAATTAATTTATAAATTTAGTTTTGTGACAAATTTTATTTATAACAATTTCGTTAGTAAATGTTTTGTCACTGATTGTTTCTTTAATTTTGTTTACATAAAATTTTGTCACTAATTCATCACAAATATTGTATATTTCTAATGAATCTTTTCGTCATAATTTTTTCATTGGTTAGTGGTGCGTTTTCTTATAGTGATGCGGTTGATCAACTTTAAAATATGATATTCTTATTTTTATATCTAAATTTGGAATTAAAACCCCAGTTCGATGACGTCTAATGATAAACGACATAAGTAGATGGAGAAAGTCTTAGTTTGTTTGATTAGGTGATCGTTTAATAAAACATTTGTCCAGATTTGCTGTGGTCGTATATCACGAGAATTTAGTTATAAGAGAAGTCCATAACGACAAGTTAAACTAAATTAATTATATATTTGGCACTCGAATTAGGTAGCCCGTGAATGAGCAGACCATGCCAACCTCTTTTAACTAATTTTAATTCTTAATTATTTTATTTCCGAATTGGTAAAATCGATCATTTCATTTTATTGTCTGGCCAGTTTAAGTTTTGGTGAAGTAATATGCGTTGGCGACATCATAATTAAGTTGTTATAAATTATCAAAGACATAAAATAGTAAGTTTTTATATTGCAAATATTTTGATGTTGTCCGCTCCTAGATTCGAGTAGAAAGCCACTAATTCGGTGAGAAAACGTAAGTTGCTGCTTTAGCCTTTGATCTATAAGAATGGAATACATATAAGCCTAGTCGAGAGAGTTCCTGAGCGAAAACTATCCAACGCTCAAGTCAGTGAGAATTCGAGTAGGAAATCGAAAGGTAAGGGAACGTACAATGTGTGATGTAAGTGTAAAATTAGAGTATGCACCCTTATAAGTAATGGATACATTCTTTTTATAATAGTTGGTGATCGGTGTGGAATGGATAGAATTAGGGCTGAAGAGGCATATTTTCCAACATTCTGTACAAAGAATATTCTACTGGCACATAGTAGTGGAACCTTCAGGCGCAATGGCCTGTTAGAAGCCATTGCCATGGGGACCACTCCGAGGAACTAATAGGGGATCACTCCGAGAAGAAAACAGGGGCAACCTCGAGGAGGGAACAAGAGATACAACCTTGAGGACGGTTGTAGTGGTGGGGAGCTAGGGGCTGGTGCCTATACCCATGGCAAGAAATTTCTCCTCAAAGTCGAGCTCAGCAAGGAACATGTGACATATCTGTTATGAGACTATGCCTTGAAATTATTTGCCAAGTAGTCGGAACGGACCATGCCATGTTATGAGATAAACGAGCACGTAGCCAGCATGATGCCCACACATCAATTTTCTTGAAAAATTAACGTAGAGGCTTGCGTACATAAGAAAATTATTATTTTTTGTAGGAAGAAATATACTAACCAAAATATTTGAATTAATGTAAACCGGAGAGATATTTGTTCATTTATAAATTTGTTCAATCTATTTTAACACGGTATCTTTATTAATTCTATATTTTTTTAAAAAAAATAGATGATTATTCTATCTTTTTTCAGTGATATCCTGAATTCAAACATTTAAAAATTATTGTCCAAGACCTTAAAAAAAATACAAGAAAAATAATGATTCCTTAACTTGAACATAGTATTTTTGGTCCTTAACAAGAATATATATATAATACAGTGCAGATTCAGGTCCTGAGGTCATAAGGTACATCTATTAGTTATGGGTTATCAATAGTAGTATAAATAATTAACTTAAAAAAAAATCAAAAGTACACTGAAAGACAATCAGATAGTGCACTAAAGGATAATTAAGTCCGTCAGTCAAATTTAATGATATATATGGAGTAATTTTAAAGTTAAGAGGTGCACGTACACCCCCTTGAGTTATACGTGCCTCTGTCGCTCTCTATATATATATATATATCACTAGAAGAAAGCACCATCTTCACTAATGAAAATTTTATAATGAAGAGATTTTGTCATTGGTGATGGATAAGTGATATAATTCAATGTACATAAAATTAAAAAATTAATAAGTGATAATGCATACATTAACGAAGTTGTTATAGATTAAATCTGTCACAAAAATTAAATTTATAATGTATATATTGGTTTCTCGTTGAAAATGGTGTAATCTTGTGGTGTGTGTGTGTGTGTTAATGCAAATTAATTCTAAAATTGTTCGTTTTGTCCTAATTAAAGTAAAAGTTAACAACTCATAAGCATTGGTTGGAACTATTGCTTTTGTGCGTGGAGGAAAAATGATGGCGTTTCATTATATCACCAAACAAGCTTGTTGATCATACCATGTTCTTAGTGATTGCATGCGCTTGAATTTCGTTTTCATCCATGTTTTTATTACGTCTATATACGTAATTATGTATGTCCAGTGATCAAATATCAACTAACATAGGATTACTACAAAATAAACATATTATGATCGATCCTGAGTTCGATGAGATCCGAGATTACGATTTCAGGGATTGGCTACCTTAATTTGACACTCGATTTAGACGTTCTAGGCAACAATCAAACGTGTAAATGCAATAATTTAATGGGGTGAATTATCAAATCCTTAAGCGACTTTTTAGGCATTAATTTGTTGATCAAGCTACAGAGTTAATCAAATAGCAAACTCCTTCATATGGAAAATTTTTACTCGCACCAGATTCGGCTACATCGGAACTAATTATATGGCGAGTATTTTACAGATCGGTGTACAATTTAGAGAGAGTGACCAATCACATGACAAGTGTATTAACACTTGTTACATGATTGGTTGGGTGCGACCAAACTGGATCTGGGCAATAACTTTTCCCTTCACATGCAATTTGTCATACATAATTTACATCAAAACAAAAAAAAAATAAAAATCGTACATAATCTTCTAGAAATCTTGGATTAGCTGAGGATCAAGCTAAAAATTAGCACAAGAAATTAGAAATAAAACCGGGTATAAGTCTCTTTGAATCAAAGGAAAATAGATAGCTGGAGACTAATTATAAAGATTTTGATAGTTGAACAAGAACTCAGAAAAATTGCACTTAGGTTGGTAAGCTTGCTAACGACCTTGGATGAAAAAAAAAAAAAAAAAGTACTCGAATAAAACTAAGTCGTCGTTAATCTTAATGTGTAAAAAAGTAAAATTAAAATTGACACAACAACTAACCATAACCTAATTATTTTCCGTCCCAATCTTTGCCATAATAATTAATCAAGCTGTGACACACATACAAATTTGTTTTTCTATGCATGTGGTTCATGCATGGACTTTGAAGAGGAATAAAACAAAATACTGAAATTAATATTTTGAGAGCAAAACACTTTCCCTTGAACTATGGTGCCCTTTTTTACAAATTTTTAAAATTTTATTTTGTCACACCTTTTTATTTAGTTTATAAGAGTTATTACACTTCAGTTCGAATCCTCTACTATACAACGGTGCTAAATCTCCTCCTCCACTCATCAATACACGTCACGCGTATTGGTAAGCGGTTGAGATAAGAAAAGAGAATATTTAAAAAAATTTCCATATCATAAATCTTTTTCTTTTCTTATCTCAACCGTTCACCAGTACACGTGGCGTGTATTGGTAAGTGGAGGAGAAGATGTACACCGTTGTATAGCAGAAGATCCGAACTAATTACACTTTGCTTCATAGATATATAATTTCAGTAGAAAAGAAAAAAAAATCAAAAATATCTCAATTATATCCCGAATAAACTTTTCTCATCACTTTCATGTTTGCCACAGTTTTCTCAAAAAAACAAAAAAATCACAACCAGTTTTCTAAACAAAACTAAAACAAGCATCATTTTCTCTCCACGATTTTGGCAAACGCTCATTATCATCTATGTATCAAATCCAACCCTCGATTGCCGAATTTTTCCACTGAAATTTATTTTTAAAAGTAAAGTCAACAAAAAAAAAAAATTCTAGATCAAATGTGTGATGAAAGCGTATGCGTTCCTAATTAATATTAAATGAAAGTAGGTAGTCGGTGCTTTGTTTTATTTTTATTTTTATTTTATGAATTTCTGATGAAAAATGATTAAGGTTCGACATATGATATAACGCTAGAAAATTGTTGTATGTTTGTTGTAAGTGGTGGTGGGTTTGAGTTTGAGTAGCATCATCAACTGTTTTTATTTCCTAGAATGAACTTAAAACTGTCAATAGATTGTTACGTGAAACCAACACAGTAGAATTGCATGCCATAATTGAGCTACGTGGCACCGAATTATAGAGCTTGATCTTGGCCAACTCTCTCTCTCCTGTTTCTCCACTCTCTCTTTCTACGTCTCTCTCCCTGTCTTTTTACGTCTCTCACTCCCTCTCTCTAAGAAACAAGCATATGCAAACTTAAAATTGAGAAGCGTATCAGGAAAAAGGGCCCATTGGTCAAGTTTTTTAAGACAACCCATTTTGATCCAGAAAGTGGGCCCATTGAGTTTTTTTTCTCACTCTCTTTTGGGTCATTGGGAGGCCCAAAACGCTTTTTCCTCGTAGATGATCTACGTCGACTTGGGCTGTTTCCAAACTGACTTGACTCCAATTTTTGATTTTGGGGCTTTCTTTCTAATTGCATATATTGTTCGACTTTCATTTTTAGGGATATTCGCGTTTCAATTTTCTTTTTTTTTTTCTAAGAAATTTGAATTAAATCCGATGGACTCTTCTTAACTAGTAAAAATGAATAGATAAATTCACAGAAACAACAAATGTTATGCCGCGCAATTGTAAATTTTTAAATCATATATGATGATATCAGTATTTCATTTAATCGAATTATCATATTTTCATTTAATAATTCACAGTGCAATTAGATATGTGTCCGGTATCTAAATAGGAACATCAAATAATCTAAAAAAATATATATCAACTATGACACCATTTCCATTCAAATGACCACCAGTCAAACGAATTGACAACAAAAAATCATTAATATAGTTCACGGAATATATCAAAGTATGATTAAATTATCAATGTACGTGAATGCGGTGTATCCATGCAGGCGTAGGTGCAACTTTTGACTTCCACTTTAGTTAGGCGGAATAACGTTAGGATTTAGGAATAATAAAATGGAGAGGCAATGAAGCACACTGTTACCTATATTATGCTCATTGACGAGATGTACAATCGGTTCGATTCCACGCACCACCCCTTTTGATCATGCTATGTTTTTACTTTTTCTATAGGCTATATACATATTTTATTTGGGATTTTCAGTTACAAAATGTTGGACATGTTTGATTCAATTTTATGAAACTACTTTATAAATATGTTTTATGGTGTGGTGGTGAATTTCTTACGAGTCACGTGGCTTGAATTTCAAATGCTATAGCATGATTTGAAACAATCTCAACTGTGATGCGAGTTTTGTGAATTTCAATTTAGCAAATTTTTATTTCAAAACAAATATATTTATCAGATGTTTAGAATGTAGAGTCTACTGATTTAAAAAATTCAACATCTTATATTTGTAATGTAATACTAAATATGTCTGTTAAATTTTAATTGTGTGTGGGATTCACAGTTAAAAGCATTTTGTAAATTTAGTTGATTTCAAATTTATGAAATTTAGTTGTAAATTTCAACATCACCCTATTGAAGTTTGTTATAGGATATTTTATAGGTTTCAAGTTCAAACCGAAATACTGCGATTACAAATACAAATTATGACGAGTTAAATATTCTTATATGTATAGTTAAAGGTGCTTAAATATTCTAATCAAACGAATCAAATATGTTGTATAGATTAATTCAGATGACTTAATCAAAGGCATCCAAAAGCTAGATATAGCTACGTAGATCAACCGACGTGGATACTTTGGGTGGTACAACAATGTTCTGTTCTCATTGGCAAAGGTAAATTTTTTTTTTTGGTTTTCTTCACCCGGTTCCGGCTCATTGGCCGATTAATTTGAATCGGATACTGCAGATGGCCATTACGGAGGGCGACCCTCCCAACCCAATTACTTCATTCACAATGCCAAGGTTCGAACCCTTTACCTTGTTTAAGGGATCTAGCGCCTCATCCCGCTAGACCAACTGATAATTGATATTGACAAAGGTAAAGGAAGGTATATTATAAAGAAGAAAAATCAAGCTCATCCTATGAAGCCAAATTTAGTCATCAATTGCATGATAAATGTATGAATGTGAACATGACTTGCTTGTGTAAAATCCACGAGGCTGTCTTACTCGTCTAATTACCATTCGTCTCGCATATTTAGTACTTTACTGCAAGTATTGCTTATTTATGTATTTCCTTAAAAAGGGCCTTGCTCATTTTCGAACAAATGTTGTAATTGTTATTGTTATTATTATTATTTGATTTATATTTCTTTAAACAGAAATGTTCTCACTATAACTATGGTTATATAGCCAACGGTAAGGGTAGGATGAAATTCTACACGAAACCAAAAACCCACACGGCTAGTCCATAACCACAACGTAACTAGGAAAGAATCCACAAACATTTTCTTTTCCAATTCCTAAACTCACAAGCTTTGTTTATAAAAAAATACGGACTTCTAATTCCCCATTTAGTTGTATTTCTATAACATATTAAATTTATAGATGTATGTTACGTATAATTGATTTATATCAAACAGGATTGTATTACTATTGTACTGTGAAGTAAACTAAAAGATGAAAAATGGATTGAAATAAAAGATTCGTGATGTAGGAAACCAAGAGATATTTTCTTACACATTTGCACTAATCATTGGCCTTATCTTTTTGACATTCTATCTCATTTAGAATATTGCTTCTTTAGATTTAACCCATATGGAAGTGTCTTTAAATAGAGAGTGCCTTGTAGTAAAATTCAATAAACAGCGAGAAAAATTGGAGAAATTGATCATTCTTTTCATGGCTTTTTGTTCATTTCCTGATTTGTTCTCCTGGATTGAGAACCTCCCATCAATATCTCAATGGCAATCAGGCTCCGTAATTTCCTTCAATCTGTGCGCTTCATCTTCATCTCAACCTTCCCTCAAATCATCAATCAAGAAGTCTAGCCCATCCTCCTTTATCCTCTCAATTGTTGCAGATTATAATCTCCCCATCATCCTCTGGACCTCCAAACCCATACTACCCAAGCCCACATCCAACAAATTACTAAACGACAGCGACACAGTTTCGTCCTTACTAGTCAATTTCATCGAAGATGTCATAAAGTATTCGGCAAACAGATGCCCGTCTCCCCTCAGACTTCCCCACACATATCCCGAATACCAAAACAACCTCAGAGACATCTTCAACTTCTGCTTCCTCAGTCTCGTTTTCATCATTTGCATCTACGAAGCCCCCAAAGACGTGCGATCTTCATGCCTCGACACCTTAAAAGACCAGTTTGCGTGCCCGAAATCAAGAGGAGTGTCGAAGGTCTTGATGAGGCTGTTGGGGTCTAATGTCGAGGAGCAATGGATGCGTTCGATGAATCTCGCCATAACTAACTGGATTTCTGAGCTTCAATCTGCAAATGCAGCCATGATTAAAACCCCATCACCGCTATTTTCTCACTCTTTTTCGGCGTTCGGGATGTGGAAAGTGCAGTTGTACTGTCCGGTCATAGCGATGAACGTTGAAAACCGTGGTGGCCCTGCACCCGATGACCGCTTGCTCTTCTCTCTTAAGTATCATCAGCTCGAGGGCGTGATCCAGCTCAATTACAAGGTGGAAGTTAAAGAAAAGTGGATTGAAGTCATGGTCAACACAGACAACGTAAGGTAATAAACTCCGTATTATTTCTAGCAGTTAATTCACTAGTATGTTAGTGGAGCTCAAGAGACTACAGTGATCAAGTTAGGCTTGCAGCCCAACGAATCTTAGCAAAAAGAACTTTCTATGGCCGCTAGAACAACTTGTTTATTTCTTTTGCCTTTCTTATTCTCTTGTTAATCATGATCGATCAGGTGCGATGTTATCAAGCTCCTAACAGACACTCTGATGAACGAGCGCGGCGCCGGGACTGCTGAAAAACACTTCCCGTCCCGAATCGCCTTACAAATCACCCCAACGCTGCAATCCAACATCATAAGCATATCAGCAACCAAATCCTCACAGAATCCCACGACGGCGATCACAGTTGAAAAAGGCATCGAAGCCTCATTCGAGCCTCCAACCTCCCTAGGCCTCAACTTCTCCGCCGGAGAGACCACCACAACGACCTTAAAACCATGGAAATTCGAGCAATCCGTGTACGGTAACAGCGCGAACCTCAACTGGTACCTCCACGACAGCAAGGACGGCCGAGAGGTGTTCTCGTCGAAGCCTTCGAAGCTCGCATTGCTCCACCACAAGGCGTGGTTCAACAACCGGTACTCGAGCGCTTACCGGCCTTTCAACAGGGGCGGAGGAGTGGTTTTCGCGGGCGATGAGTACGGGGAGAAGGTGTGTTGGAAGGTGGAGCGGGGTTGTTTGGGGAGGTGCATGGAGTGGGAGATTAAGGGGTGGATTTGGTTGACGTATTGGCCGAACAAGTATAGGAGTTTTTATAGTGAGACTAAGAGGTTGGAGTTTAGAGAAGTGGTTCGTCTTAATTTGGTTTAGATGGGGAGATTTGTGCCCGTTTGATTGTTATGAAATCACTTGCAATTTGCTGTTCGAGATTGTTGATGAAATGAAATTGTGCTTGTGGAGGTCTTGTGATAAAGAGAATCTCCATGTTAATAGTAGTTTTTACTCGTTATTTGACATATGTCTATTTGAAAAATAGTTTGTTTGTTGCCTGTAAAATTATTTGTGTGAAAAACTAAAATTTGAGTAATGTATGCTATCTAGTAGGAAGTAATAAGGGCAAAGTCATTTTGAGTCTGTTTACGAATATGTCCTCTATATTCTTAATTAAGCAATATGAGATAAGTGAAAAGGCTCAAGGCCCTTATTCTTGTTCAGTCTGGGCCGTTTATTTTATTGGGCCTAGGGCAGCGTCATCCAGTCTCCAGAGTCCAGACTCCAGACCCAATTACACGCAAATTAGGAGATTATTTGAAGACAATCCCACGTCATTAATCCATCTTATTTCTCTCCGTCGATCTCACGTTACCATCAACGGATGGAATTAGATCTCGCCAACTCACACGGATCGCCATCTCCAGCCGTTCATCAACTAAAACCCCCACAAAGGGCTCAAAATGTTTCCGCCAAAAACTTCGAACACCAAAAACCCAAAATTCAAATCATCGCAAACTCCAATCTTTCTATCTATATTAACCCACACAATTATCCCATTTCCCCATTCACAAACAAAGCTCATCTCCAAATTCCAATCACAACTATCCATCTTCTGTTCTCCGTTTTCTCTAGCTGAAAATGTCGGGCCGTGGGAAGGGAGGCAAGGGCCTGGGCAAGGGCGGCGCAAAACGTCACCGTAAGGTGCTCCGAGATAACATCCAGGGGATCACGAAGCCGGCGATACGCCGTCTGGCCAGGAGAGGCGGAGTCAAGAGGATCAGCGGTTTGATATACGAGGAGACGAGGGGAGTTCTCAAGATATTCCTGGAGAATGTTATTAGAGATGCGGTTACCTACACCGAGCACGCTAGGAGGAAGACCGTTACCGCCATGGACGTCGTCTATGCTTTGAAGAGGCAAGGCCGCACTCTGTACGGTTTCGGCGGTTGAGTTCAAAGCTTGAATGTCTTATTCCGACTGTTAGTCTTTAAGGATTTGATTCATCTCGGTTGGAAATGGATCTGTGAAGCCGAATTTGTTGGTGGTTTGTGGATCTGGGTTCCGGTGGTGTAATTTAACGGCCTTGATTAGTAAAATATTTGGTTTATGTTTTAAATTAATGGCTCTGATTATTTATATCTTCCCTTTTTCGTATTTTTGGACATTAAATTAAGTCATTGATTAAATAATCTAAATATAGATAATAGATATTAAAAACAAAAAGTTGTCAATACTATAAAGTTGAGTTTGTGACAAATTTTTCCCAGTTACGGAAAACAAAATATGAAAAACGCTACCGTACATAGTGCGATTTTTCCACGTGGTTGGCGCACATTAGCAAACGGTAGCATTGAAGACACCGAGGCCCGTGGCAGTGGGTGAAGTAACTGAAGAGAGGGGGCGGACATTTCAAAGCACACAAACTACCTAACAAAAATATAGCACAGCACAGCTCAATCTCACCTCGCCAAACCTGTCCCTTTTTATTCTTATATCCATCCTCTGTATATTGTCTAATTCCTCTCGGTGGCTCTTATTTTGGACTGGATCTCCAATTGATCAAAACTCGAGAGTCATGGAGTCATCCGCCGTTCTCCGCTCTTTCCAGTGTTAGTACTTCTCTTCCATTTTCTGTTTAGATTTAGAATTTTTTGCACTGTGACGAGTATGGTTTGTGCATATTCTTGTCCATCTATGTTGCTTTTTGCGCGATTTCGCCAATGCGCATTTGGTGCAATTTAAAGGCGGTGTAGTAAGCGCATCGAGCTCAAGTTTAGCTTGCACTTCATGATTTAATGTTTTCGAGTTTCGATTCGGGAGTGTTGTACTTTGGATATGAATTATCCGTTCTTGTGAGCTGAGCTGGGTGCAAATAATGGGAAATTGTACTGGAGATGGTAATTTAGGGTGGTAAAGGATGCTAGATTTGGAATTCGTTTTCTATTAATTATGCTGGGTGAAATGCGGGCTATACTTCAACTCTGTAAGCTCTTGAAAGTTCAATCAATAACTTCCATTGGCCTTTGAAAGAAGAATCAATGAATCATTGAGTGTTTTGCGTGGTCTTGTGTCTAATTTTTGGGGCCTATTCACCTTTTAAAGTGTCATTATAATATCATCCATCTTTCCAGATATTTTGGTGTTTTTTCTGCACCTGTTCACTAATTTTTTATTATTTATTTATCTATATATTTTGAGGTGGTGGTGGTGGTGGGTTGTTGTAGAGAAGAATCCTATTATAGTATCTCGCTTGATTTTCCCGTTTGTACATTGTAGCAGAACTGCAAAGATAAAACATGCAAGACTTTGTAATACTAAATTAACAAGTGCAGGTTAATGAACTAGAGGAAGTGTTCCCTAGATGTGACTGTTGATTAATGATGTTAATTGCTAAATTGTCTGGTTTTATATAATCTGGTCCAAGGTAGAAGGATGGTTGTCCCAACCTGTCCTATGCTTCAGTTATCCTATACATGAACTTCATGATTGTATTTGAAGGAGCCATTCGATGTTTCCTCCTCTGTTACAGATGCTGTCAGCACTAGTTCTCATCTTAAGACTGTGTTTGAGAAACCTGGCATGCTTGGCATGAATAGTGCTGCCTTTTCGAACCTGAGTAAGTTACCTGCCTCTGGTGGAAAGATAATTTCAAGTACAAGTAGCCGTGCATCTATAGTTGTGTCATGTGCGAAGACTTCTGACGCCACAATGGCAGCCAAATCTAAAAGTGAGTTTTCTTTTATTGAAAATGAAGAACATAAAAAAGCATCTTCAGTGCTAAACGTTTTGTCATAATTACGTAACCACTATACTAGCATTTAAAATGTTTGTTTCCCATTCAGGCGACACTAATGGAGCTGTTCTATCAGATAGTCAACAGTTGCCAGAGAACAAGTCTTCACGCAGTGCAACTTTTCCCAAGGGTTTTGAGGTGTCATTGTAAATCATTTTCATCTGCTTGTGTTGAAATGCTATACAGACTTTATGCTATATTAATTGATTTTTATTAATAATTCCTGAACTGCCTTAATGTCCTAGTGTCAAATTGATATGATGGAGGTATTGTTCCAAATGCAACGACCTTGATACTCTTTATTTTGCATTAGAAATATTTGACTTTATGAGTTGTAATCTTGAATTAATGAACTTGTATAGAACCTACATCTTCTATATCTGTGTAGATTTATAGAGCTGTTACCAAAGAAAATGTCTCATTTGAAGTTCTGTTATAGATGGTTTGGAGTTGAAAACGACTAATTTGTTCAGATTTTCTGTTCCTAACTGTAAGAAGCTTTATATATCCACAACTGTTATAGATCGTTTGGAGTTGTGCATTTTCGAGCTTAAGTGTAACATACTTATTTTTCTATATTGACTTGTTGACATGCTTATGTAATTTATGCCAGGCCCTGATCACAGAAGTTTGTGATGAGACAAAAATTGCTGAGCTTAAAGTTAAGGTAAATCAGTTATTTTATCTAGAAGGTTTTTATGGTGCCATTCCATGTGCTCGACATTCATATTTATGTGCACTGTTTCTTGCTATAATAGGTTGGAGCCTTTGAAATCCACATGAAGCGGAATATCGATGGCCCAACAATCGCCGCACCCGTTGTTCCACAAGCAACTGCACCATCTGTTCCAAGCAGACCAGCTAAGGAATCATCTGCTGCTGCTCCTCCAACCCCCGCTAAATCTTCTCAAGAAAAGGTGAGCCCATTTACAAATGTCTCTGTTGAGAAGGCAGCGAAATTGGCAGCACTGGGGGCCTCTGGATCTGGTGGCTATGTAATCGTATCATCACCCACGGTATGTGTAGCATGGCCCTTATGATTGGTTGCATGGACGATGGAGTTTACTCTGGTGACTCTTTCCAATTTCTTTACCAGGTTGGTTCATTCAGAAGAGCCAAGACTCTGAAAGGAAAGAAGCAACCGCCTGCTTGTAAAGAGGTGTTAACTTTGAATATTTCTCCTTTCTCATTTTACATTTATTTTCTTTTTCCTTGTTATTTGGTGAATGGTGGTATGCACCCAAGGTGGGATGATGAAAATTATATGATTACAAGGCATGAAAAAGTATGGTCCATCATACGGTTTCTCTACTGTTTTATTCATCATCACTTGATCTGAATATATTCTATGCAGCCTACATGATGTCATGAATTTTGAGGGGTTTGAAGGTTAGAAAGAAGTTTATAATATTCTGATAGCGTGCTATGATAGCTAAACTTGGTTCAACATAGTTGGATAGGAAAACTGACTTCATCAAGAATCATTATAGAATTTGTCATTGCTTTGATGGTAGAGTTTTATTTTTGTCATCCCCATCGACCAAGGCTGCACGGCTATGTTTTGGTTTAGCTTTATCAAATGTCCAATGTGGTTGGAGTGATTAGATTCTTAGTTTTCTCTTCTCAAATCTTCTTCTTGCTTCTTTTTTAAGATGGCTGGTATCCCCAATTCTGTCAATTGTGTTTCCCTTGACCAGCTTTCTTCGTTCTCATATCAGAAGAATGGAGCCGTTCTTCACATAATTAAGGCTGATACAATGTGATGATGTACATACAGATACCAAAATTGACATTGCTATATGAAGTTCAGTTTGGTGCATGATTATACCTGTTTGTTTCTATGCATTCAGGGTGACGTGATCAAGGAGGGACAAGTTATAGGCTTTTTGGATCAGTTTGGGACTGAACTTCCTGTGAAAGTAAGTCTCATGTTCGATCTTAATCTTTGTGGCTCTCTCCATGATGATGTTTAATGATCTTTCTCATTTCATAATCCTGGTAATCTTTGAGCAGTCAGATGTGGCTGGGGAAGTCTTGAAACTCCTTTACAGTGATGGAGGTATGATGCCTGGGACATTTTTCTTCTGAATAGCATTTTGTTTTCCCTTTTCCTGAAAGTTGTCTACTTTGCATTAAGGTTCTCAATAGTTGTAACTGAAAATGAATGCAAATGCTGTTGGTAGTCTATGCTTCCCATGCTGAGTGGTTTTTCCCTTAACATTGCCATCTAAAAAATGTTGAAACACTGAGCTACTGATATGTTTGCAGAAACAACGTCATCAAGGTTTGCAGTTTGCAAGCTGAGATAAATAAGTGGGGAGAGTTTAATCTAAGGGGTGGGGTGAAATTACTGTCCTAATTTTGGGATCTAATTATATACATTTTCATATAATTGATCTTATGGGGGAAAGTGAAAGTGTTAAGTAAATTCGGTCAGACAAATTACACTCCCCTTTATTTTTAACCCACAAGAAAAACACATACGGAAATTGTTTCAAGGAGAGCATTACCTTATCACCCAATATTATCCCTTTCTTACTAGAAAAGGAGTGCAAGTGTCACTATCATCCCTAATTTGCATGGTATTGCACTGCACTACATATTGCACATAACAGTTTGGATTGCTCACGGTTATTAGTAGGACCCCTGCAACAAAGAAATGCCTGGTCTTGCTCCATGAAGTCCTTTGATTTCCGATTGCTGCAGTTAGAAGTTGCTCGAGTCACCTGCCTTGACACTGGCAAAGGGGTTATCCTATTTTTGGTCAATCTTTAATTAGGCTGAACAGAAATACTCAGACTTGCAGTCTTTCATTTGGAATTATAGGAATGAGATTGCTTAACTCCGATGCAGTATGTTAAAGATAGGTTGCTTATTCTGAGTTTGTACTTCATTTTCAGAAGCTGTGGGTTATGGAGATCCCCTCATTGCCGTCTTGCCTTCCTTTCATGGTATCAACATCAAGTAGAGCCACAAGAATCAGGTGCTTCGTCAAGACTTGTTCGGGGTTGAGTATTGTATTTCACTTTTAGTAATTCTCAACTTTTGCATTTTTCTGTGATGTTGCCCAGCAATGCAGGGCTCATTAGTAGCAGGTGATGCAATTTCAATTAGTTAAATTGGTTTAGAGCGAGAAGGCACTGATCGGCCTCAAGAGTTGGGATGTTCAAAACGTTGTTATTGTCGGTTGTGGTTGATTTTCTAGTTTCGTACTTTCACTATTACTACAATGAATGTTTTGATTGGCTAATGAGATGCTATCTATTTGGGTAATGCCCAAGTAGTATATTTAGTCGTCGGATTAAATATGATAGCGTCATAATTTCATTTTTTAACATTTTTTAACGTCATCATATTTAAATGCAACGACTAAAAACACTGATTGGGTATTAGCCAACTAAGCAGGTAGCATGAAATTTCCCAAATTCATGATCTGTCATGCCAATGTTGTGAGTGCAAATTTCTATTTGTAAACTTAAGCTCTTAAAATAGTTGAACTATCAAACTGTCCCTGAAAATAACATTCATTTTCTTACATAGTCCATATTAATTATATAATAAATATATCCCGTATGTGCCAAAGTAATTCTCAATTTAGCAACTAAAATATACAAAGTCAAATTGAGTGCTCGGTAATTTGACTCGTATAGTGAACTTTTACGGAATGTCTGATAAGTTAATAATTAACCAAATTGATTTGTCAATTGTGTTGATCAATCTAATCCATCACTTTGGAACGAGGGAGCGGCAAAGTACACAAGTGATTTTTATGTTAAAAATTGCTAGCCATTCCTTGTCAGTCTCCCTATGTTTAAAATCGTTGGTTGAATCGAACGTGGAAAGATTTGCGCAACTTGACACAATTGCCTATAAATTTTAAAATAAGCGAATGATTTAGTCGGTGATATAAATAATTAATATCTCAAAGGAGACGATGTTTTCTTGAAAAATTATTTATTCGAAAAAATAATAGCAACAAATCTTGGATAGCAATAACATTATTGCAAGAGATTAAGTTTGAAAAATACTCCGAGACAAAGTGATCATTTTTTGTGGCCAACGCATCGAAGCCTAGTACCAGCAAATGTGTATCGTAAACACTTATTTTTTAAAAATATTTTTTTATATATGATAATAAAATTCAAAATAAATTCATAAAACCATAAAAAAGTATTACTATATGTCATATACAAAATAAATCCAGAAATAACTTCATATTTAAGAAAAAATCTGAAAATAGATATCCTATTTACCATCACTAATTGCAAATTTTTATTTATTTATTATTATTTTTGGGTAAGCGAGCACAAGAAAAAAAATCTAAAAATAGATATCAAATTTACCATCACTAATTGCAAATTTACTTGCACATTTTATTTATTTATTATTATTTTTGGGTAAGCGAGTACAAAAACAAACTCCACCGCGTGAGATCTGAACCCAAGAGGCCCATTAGCATTCCGTGATTTCTCTCTCTAAAAATCAGCAATGGCCTCGCCGGCGACGCTCCCGATCTCCAACCCCCAATCCGAGTCCCAGCCGCCGATCGCCACCCCAGCCTTCCGGGCCTTCTTGTCCCGTCTCAACGCCACCATTCGCCACGGTCTCTCCCAGCGCCGCCCATGGTTGGAGCTCGTCGACCGCTCCGCCTTCTCCCGTCCGGACTCCCTCTCCGAAGCCGCCTCCCGCATCCGCAAGAATTTCTCCTACTTCCGAGTCAACTACGTCGCCCTCCTCGCCGCATCTCTCGCCCTCTCTCTCCTCTCCCACCCCTTCTCTCTCATCGTGTTGATGGCCCTCCTCGCTGCCTGGATTTTCCTCTACTTGTTCCGTCCTTCGGATCAGCCCGTTGTGATTGCGGGACGCACGTTTTCGGATCGGGAGACTCTGGGGATTCTGGTGGTGTCTACTATATTTGTGGTTTTCCTCACCAGCGTTGGATCGGTGCTCATCTCCGCCTTGCTAGTCGGCCTCGCTGTGGTTTGCGCCCATGGGGCTTTCAGAATGCCCGAGGATTTGTTTTTGGATGATCAAGAACCGGCTAATTCTGGGTTTCTATCTTTCCTAGGTGGCGCCGCCTCGTCCGCCGCCGCTGCGGCTGCTCCTGTTGTTGCCACGCGTGTGTGAAGGGTCTGATCTGATCTCACGGTTTGTTGTGGGAATCAACCCATAAGGTACCATAGTAGTTGCTTTTTTTTTTTTTTTTTTCTGATTTCGTTGATTGAATTGTAATATTTTTGCGTTGTTCAGAATAGGCAATTCGATTAGGATATTTGGTTTATTGAATTAGGCATTTTGTCTTAGACTGGATTCAGGATCAAGAATGTAATATCCGTAATTCAAATACATGGCCAGTGCTTTGTCATTGTTTAGTTCTGGTTGATTTGAATTACCAGTATACATTTTGTTGTGTTTTCTTATATTTCACGATTAGAAATGGATTTAGTCTCGTGATTTGTCTCTTTTCAGCAGCTGTGTTGCGTATAATGCTGTGTATATTGCATGGATTCACATTCGAGTCCAAGATATTGAATGTTTTTAGGTTATACTGATTCTGAAATAGAATCAATCCTTATTTTCGTTGACCTAAAATTGGTACTGAAGATAAGAATTGCGAGGTGCGTTAAAATGCAGGAATATATGAAGGATCTGCACAAGGTCGTTGTGCTTATGAACTTACAATTGGAACCTTCACATGGAAGATTTCAAATTTGAGTTCAGAATGAGTCTGACTTTTACATATCGTCTTTAAGAAATATTTGAGAGTTGTGTATTGCTTCCTTTTAGTGTTTGAGATTTTGTTTATGTATTTGACTGCATTGCCGGTAACATGTACGTATGAATATAGTAACCATGAAATTAGGAAAAATCCAATGGGGACAATGATTAAGCTAGGAGGTTTCTGCACAAAACGAAGCGATCAGTAAGCTAACCGCCAAATCGCATAATTCAGTGGTTCGGGACTATGCTAGCTTAACCAAAAGTCGCGTGAGAGAGTTGCCAGACCTGATGAAGGTCCTTGTTGACTTGCTTTTCTGGCCTTCACCATCCTTTTTGTGATTACTCTTCTGTCAATATTCTTGCTGACTCCCATGGACAAATTTGCTTCAGAATTTCCTATGGTTGAGTCACGACATTGGATTGTGATATGCGGCCATTTAGCCTGTTTTCTTTCCAGGACGAGCTCTTTGAAGTTTTTTGTTCTATAGAAGCAACTAAGGGTGCGTTTACTTGGTGAGCATCAATTGACTCCCATTAAACGTTACGTTGGGTTTAAGTTGGTAATGCCGGTGGTGTAATTTGACCAAGTCTTTTTGTTTACTTTGTTTTTATACTTGTCCTCCTTACACCTTAGGCGGAATATTTAATGACATAGCAATGAATGTTCAGGTGGGTTTGCCAAGTTTCCTTTACCCATCTTTGTCAAATCTGAGGATTTTGCCGTTCAATGTCCTATATTTGCTGTGAGGTGATTTGGCTATTGTATTGTTTAAGAATTTGTCCGGTCTTCTTCACATTCGTTTCCATGGCCACCGTGTTTTGTCCACCATAGCCCTCCTCCTACTAGCCACCAGCACTTTGCCTGCAGTACCTAAAAGAGAAGACAATCATTGACCGCATCAAGATTTTCGACATGAACCCCGACATCCTACAAGCCTTTGTCTACACCGACATGCATGTCATCGTCACCGTACCCAATAGCGAGATCTCCGCCCTAGGTCCGTCATCCTCATAAGAATTGTGTGGTGTCCCTCACTATTGGGAAAAATTCGAAAGAAGAGAAATAGCGGTGGCATATTTGTAATAACGAGCAACTAATGGGCACATTAGTAATTCGACCAAATTACTTAACATAAGACATGAGATGGGCATGAGATGCCAAATTAACATAACTAAACAATCTGCCGTTAAGTAAATCTTAAAGATTTACACGTGTCACGAATCTAGAATATGGGGCATGAGATGGGACATCGTTTGGGGGTAGAGTATTCCGTCCGTAATATGCTTGTATGCCATTCGCAAGTCTCCTGGTCCCTGGGGTGGGGGCATGCAAAATAAATTGTTTCTTGGCTTTGATGACATATTATTCAAAACATGAAATATTTTGATGATATCTTGAGGATTTGTATAATTTGGCACTTCAAGTCAAATTTCCTTTCCGATTATTGAAAATTTCTTGATTATAAGCTCAAGTTGGAAATTTTCGACCAATTGTTTGGTTCAATACAAAACGCCAAATGCATGGTGACGTTGTACCTTTCCCGCCACTAAATCAAGCATCTTAAATCCACCACTAAATTTATCCAACATCTTCCACGTAACAAAATCACAAAAAAAGGAAAATCTTAGTTTCCAAGGCTGAAAATAAATCCTTTTCTCCGATTGTTCTCGAATCGAACAATGTACTTACGCTGATCAAATTGATGTAGCAGTAGCACCCAAAAAAAAAAAAAAAATGGAGCCCCACGCCTTAACCGTTAAACCACCGGGCTTCTATTTCATATCCAGTAAAAAATGCGCTGGCTGCCGTTGCCATCTCAGCATTCCGGTCAACTGCCACCGTGTCCCCGAATATTCCGGCTATGCGCGTCTAGTGAAGCGGCGAGATGTGCTTATCACTCCCTTCCTCACCGCCGGAGCTTATGCATTTCGCTCAGCGGTGGCCAAGGCGGAGGAGAGGCCGGCGCAGGAAGGCAGAACAGCAGCTACGCAGGAGGTGGCGGAGAAGGAGGAGGAGATGAACTCGAGGATTTATGACGCGACGGTTATTGGGGAGCCGATGGCGATGGGGAAGGAAAAGAGGAAGGCGTGGGAGAAGATGATGAATGCGCGGATTGTGTACTTAGGAGAGGCGGAGCAGGTTCCTACTCGTGATGACAAAGCATTGGAGCTTGAGATTGTGAGGAGCTTGAGAAAGAGATGCGTGGAAGCTGAGCGGCCGATGTCTTTGGCTCTGGAAGCTTTTCCCTGTAATTTGCAGGAACAGCTTGATCGATATATGGATAAAAGGTTTAATTTCATACTAGTAAAATAGGAAACGTTTTCTTAAGAATGGTTAAGTTCATTGAATTGTTAGTGTGTTGAGTGTTTGATGTACTCATAGTTGGACTGGCAATACTGCTATTTTCACATTGATCAATGTTTATTAGTTGAACCACATCGTTGTTTGTGCCACTGTTTTATATGCAAATCATCAACTTGAATTATTCACGTTCTAAATCGATGTATTGTTTAGTTCTTTGGAGATTTTGAAGGTTATGAAGTGTTTTTGAAGTTCTACTTCACTTTTTTTCAAAGTTTGGGATTAACTCCCCTGCATGCTGGTGACAAAAGACTTGCCTTACATTCTCCAGATATACATAATCGCTGAACCTCTATTCTTGAAAATTTGTAACTTGTGGCAGGATCAGTGGAGAGGCCCTAAAGTCTTCTGTAGCATATTGGCCGCCTGAGCGTTGGCAAGAGTATGAGCCTCTATTAGCCTACTGCCGTGATAATGGGATTCGACTGGTTGCATGTGGTCTGCCACTTGAGGTACTGACTTTATTCATATGTAAAATGGACTTATGTGAATTCTCATCTCTAATTTTAGGTAAAATTACAACCTCGAGCACAGTGCCCCCATGAATCAAATAATATTAGCTGAAGGCGAAACAAATCTCCACCAGAATCTGCATAACTTCAATTCAAGTGCACACATTTTTGCACTTAGAAGGTTATTGTGCTAAAGAAAGTGCCATAAAATGACCTTCATCTTGAACTTAAGCTTCATAATTTAATAATGTGAAGGAATTAGATTGGACCTGATATTATGTTCACTTTATTGGTCCGTTAGGTCCTACGAACAGTTCAATCTGAAGGTGTTCGAGGGCTTTCTAAAGCTGA
Organism: Petrea volubilis; assembly: GCA_026212405.1. Classification (NCBI taxonomy): domain Eukaryota; kingdom Viridiplantae; phylum Streptophyta; class Magnoliopsida; order Lamiales; family Verbenaceae; genus Petrea; species Petrea volubilis. The sequence goes on from JAOWBU010000221.1 coordinate 37,572, forward strand.
GCGTAAGAAATATGCTCCTCCAACTGGTTCGGGCTTTATCTCAGGATTCCCTTCCATCTCTAGGAGATCATCTGTTGACGTAAATTTTCCTAGTCAATCTGTTGCTTACTTCTCCATACAAGCAAGAGTAGTCGAGGATTATACAATGTCCCAGATCATCTTACAAGCTGTCGTGGACGGTGGATCTGATGGCATGCTAGTAGTAGTCACAGGTGCTAGCCACGTCACATATGGGTCAAGAGGAACAGGGCTACCTGCAAGAATTTCAAGGAAAATGCAAAAGAAAAATCAAGTGATAATATTACTTGAGCCTGAGCGGCAGTTTATGCGGAGGGAAGGGGAGGTCCCTGTTGCAGATTTCTTGTGGTACTCTGCAGCAAAGCCTTGCAGTAGAAATTGCTTTGATCGTGCTGAAATTGCCCGAGTGATGAATGCAGCAGGCAGAAAGAGAGAAGCGTTGCCCCAGGTTAGTTCCTAATGTAACTGATTCCACAAAAATGGTGGTTTTTAATTGTTTAACGTACGAGGAACATTTTAGCCTCTTACTGAAAACCTTGAAACTGCTGTTATCAAATTTGAAAAGTATTTTGATGGTAGTCTTTGATTTACTTCTTCTTAATTCTTTTTACTTGTCATCAAATGCTACCATCCTTTTATAGATGACATACATTTTGATCTCCATGAATGTTAAAGCTACTAGCTGAAGACAGCTTGAAAGAGTTGTTACAGTGCACTGTGCATAGCAAGTTTACTTTCGGCAAATTCTTATTCAATTGTTTGTAGTAATGCTAATTTAATCTGATGTAACGAATTTAACTTAAGGTGATCATAGGAAAGCTATTTTTAAGTAGTATCTTGACATTATTGATTTGGCAAAGACAGGCGTAACAGTTTGTTAGTAGTCTTCTTACGGGACTTGGGAATTCTGTTAAGATATTCATCCTCCAGTTCATATGAATCAATTGATATTATTCAGACAGATTTCTGATGTTCTTATCAGGACCTTCAGAAAGGACTAGATCTTGGTCTGGTATCACCAGAAGTGCTACAGAATTTTTTTGATCTGGAGCAATATCCTATTATCTCAGAGTTGACTCACCGTTTCCAGGTACACTTAAGTTGATCTCTTACATTAGTGGAGAGTAAGTTTTCTGCAGCAGGTTTTGAGTTTTCATGTCTTCCTAATGCACAGGGCTTCAGAGAAAGATTACTGGCGGACCCTAAATTTTTACATAGATTAGCCATAGAAGAATCTATATCAATTACAACTACCCTCCTAGCTCAGTATGAGAGGCGTAAAGAGAATTTCTTTGAAGAGCTAGATTATGTTGCCACAGATACATTAAGGGGAATAGTTGTTGATTTTTTCACTGTCTGGCTTCCAGCACCCACATTGTCGTTCCTCCCAGTTGTTGATGACATTAGCTCACCTGATAGCATAGAAGCAGTAAAAGGTCTTTTGGGCTCCATCCCAGATAATGCATTCCAGAAAAATCTTGTTGGCAAGGACTGGAATTTGAATCATAGAATTGCATCAGTACTTGTTGGCGGGTTTAAACTGGCTGGTGTTGGATTCATTTCTAGCATTGGCGCTGTGGCCTCCTCCAACATATTGTATGCAATAAGGAAGCTTCTTAATCCAAGCCTTGCTAGAGAGCAACGGAATAAACGATCACCTATACTGAAAACAGCACTTGTATATAGCACCTTCCTAGGAACATCGGCAAATCTACGTTATCAGGTAGAGAGAGAACTTTTCCTCCTCCTGTGTACAATTCACAACATCTTTTCTACATCTATCTCAAAGTATGTGATGAAACATAATTAATGTTGTTTACATGCAGGTTATTGCAGGATTAGTGGAGCATCGGATTTCCGAGCAGCTCTCTGATCAGACACTGCTTGTAAATATGATCTCTTTTGTAGCTCGAACAATAAACTCGTACTGGGGAACACAGGTCATAAACTCTTCTCATAAGTGTAACATGTAGATGTTGCATTATATTTTAATCTTGTTTTTATCTAAGTTAGAAGGAGCCTGTTTTGATTTGGACTGTGGAATTTTATGTATTTATATCTCATCCTCAATTTTCAGATTATGCGTGTTAAATATACATAGTAAAGTATACAAAGGGCTTCTGCTATGTAAGGGGCTTTTCTTGTCGTCTATGATTGGGTTTGATAGTGATAAGGTAAAAAAAGGATGGGTTTCATGAGGACACTCCCTGGGTCTTTTGTAAAATTATCACGATTCAATTATTAACTCATCTAAAAGTTCAGGGTTATTAGAAAGGAGTAAATTTTCTTCCGGAAATGTCACTCAGCACAGACAGAATTATTTTTTAGAGACTAATTGACATGAAAGCTTAAATACCTTAACAAATTTGATTTCCAACGAGCAAGTGAGCTTCTTGTTCTGTCATATCCTGTCTAATAGTAAACTGATGTTTACCTATCTTAATTGCTGCAGCAATGGGTTGATCTTGCACGGTCTGCAGGACTTCAGGCTCGTAAGAGCGAAGAGATATCATTTCAGACACCAGATCCTTCAAATTCTGCTGCACTAGAATGCACCATCCTGGAGGAAACCAACATTGAGGAAAGCAACAAGCAATAAATGATATTCTTGCTGTCCACTTTCTGTATAACTGCGGGAATAATCTGTAAGAAACGTTGGGCTCGGTCTCTTTTCAAATTTTGTTCCCTCTCAAAATTTTGGCAAAGCTTACACAATACAGAAGGTTGAGTTGATTGAAAATGGAAACTACACCATAGAAAATTGTAATTGAACATGGTTACGCAGTGACTACAGTTTGATATAGAGATTATTTAAGCATGGAATTCTTGTATGTTCTGGGATTTGTTTTTTGTTTGACTGTCTGTTTTTTAAACTGCAATACCATATTGAATATGTTAGCTGCAAAGAATTATTCTTTCACCATATCGTGAAGGTGTATCATAACTGTAATAGAATCAAGATTCTTCCCATTTTTATGCTTCTTTCGACATTTGATTCTACTTCATCCTTTCCTTTGCATGTCCTGGTTGGTGGACGAAAAAGAACCGGGCTTTAATTCCTAAGCGCTCCTAGCAAGTCCAATCCCATAAAAGCTATTAGGGTCTGTCTCTTTCTATAGATATTTCCCACCTAGGATCAATATCACTAGTTGCAGCCGGCGGTGCCGCAGCTGGAGCACTAAAAGTCGTCTCATGAGCTGATTCAAGGCTAATCACCACTGGTTTCGTTATTCTGTTCTTTAGCTTACCTCCATGCAGTCTTTGCTGTTGTACCACCAGGACTGAGGCGGTGCCTCCAAAATCCGGTGATGCTAGGATGTCACCCACCACCCCGAGCTCTGGGCACTCGCTCCAAGTACCAAGCCCGATGATTATCTCAGACGTTTGGTGGTTCTTTCCAACTATCAGTAAATCAAAGTTATTGTCTAGGCCTCTCAGGGCGGTTGCTAGGCCGACACCGTCTCTCACAACATGTTCTTTGTATGTAAAATTCTGGTTTTCCATGTTAGCTTGGCGCACCTCGTCTATCATGTTGTTGTCTTGTTTCCTATCTCGAGCTGTGTCGCACCCGAACAGCAGGATTCGAATGATGGTAAGGCTTACATTGTTATGTCTCGCCATACGGACTCCATAACTGAGAGACTCTGCGTCATCTGCACCACCAATATAAATCACACCAACGCGGTAGATGACCAGGTTGTTCAGAATGGACAGTGATCCGGTTAGGATTCCTCGGTCCACAAGAATCCCAACCGAGCACGGTGCTTTGTCCATGACTTTGATGTTCATATTCTGCAAGGTTTTGTGCTGTGACCCAATAGACCCATCTATTTCCCAGCGCTTGTGAAATGGTAGAATGACCATAGTTGCATTCTGATCTAACGCCACCCGACATATGTCGTCGTGCATCATGTTCAAGTGTGAGATTGCACTGAATGACTGAACAGTGACGCAGCTCTCGTTGTAGAACTCGTATTGGCGAAGAGCATTGATTATGTGGCCTGATCTGGAGTTGGTTGGCTGGAGGGTCCGTGTTGATTGGTGGGCGACAAGCATGGGGGTGGCTCGGCCCACCAGCTCAACTAGTAACACCGCTATGACAGCAATAGGGCTTTCTTCTGTTGCATTAGAAGCTTCGAGAAGGTTTACGACTGAAGGGACACTGTCTTGGTCCTTGATGCAGACCACTATCCGGAGTTCGGCATCGCGCTTGGCATGTTGAATAGTCCTCCGCCTAAGAGGCACATTCGTTTCGGAAGGATCATAGAGTAGTTTGATCAATGGAGTTATGATTGCTGTGACTCCAATTACTGATAAAACACTGAGAGCAAACTCTTGATCTGATAGAATCTGTCTTCATGAATGAGATCAGAAAGAAAGTTAGAATCAGAGCATCAAGTATCGATTCCCACCATGAAATCAAAAAAAATTCGAAAAAAATATGGAGCTTTAGTCGTACCCCACCGTCCCTCAATAGATTGTACAGAACGAGTTCGCAAGCACCTCTGGCGTTCATCATAAGTCCAATCACAACAGAGTCTGTAAAGTTTATGTCGAAGAAACGGGACGCAAGTGCTACAGCCCCAATCTTTGATATGAGAGCAATGATCATCAGCAGCACTACTATCCACAAAGACCAGAGGTCGATTGTGAAGAAGTTGGTTTTCAGTCCACTGGTGGTGAGAAACGTTGGGTACAGAAACTTCCCAATAGGGAAATCGATTTTGGAGATGATGGGCTCACCCAAAGGCTGGCCATCTGGAAACAGCAAGCCAAACACTAATGGTCCTAGAATGAAATGCTGGCCAATCAGCTCCGATACAAGTCCAGACAAAAGGGTGCCAGTGAAACAGAAGCACACATAAAAGTCTGCTAAAGGTTTCCCTATAGGTACCGTCTTCACAACCCAACGCACAATCGGGCCAACAATGAACACCAGAGTAAGCACGTAAGCAAATACCGATACGATCGATAGTGCTGATTGGAGCGGATCAGCTCCGGACTGTTGTATTCCAAGCATGACGGCAGTGAGAGCTATGCCAATCAGGTCACACAGCATGGATGATGCAGTGGCTATTCGGCCTAAAGTGCTGGTGGACATGTTGAGCTCTGCCAGGAGGCAAGCGATGTTTGGGAATGCGGTTAAGCCCTGAGATGCCGCTATGTATGGCAGCGCGGACGCGAGGGAAGTGTCCATGTCCACATACGTTTTCAAGAGGTAGGAAAACGAGAGTGTGAACAACAATGTGAAAACCATGGCCGACATGCCTATGGCCATCGCATGTCTCTTGGGCCGGACCATCATCCTAGTATCCGACCTCACGCCTATTGCAAAGAAGAAGAACATGAGACCGAACACTGCAGCTGTTTCGAGTGTCAAGTTGCTTCCAGTGGGAAATATGGATTGTCCGAACACTGTATGTCCTAATAGAGAAGGGCCGTACAACACACCACCCTGCGGGATAGACAAAGTGAACAGATTGTTAACATTAGCTGCTACATTTGTGTGTGCTCACGCACGTGCATGTAACTGATACAATGATATATGATTGTCAGCAAGAGAAATCGAATGCGCTTACAAGAATCTGCGCAACGATAGATGATTGTCCAAGAGGTTGGAAGCAAAACTCGAGCGTTTGACTGGTTAAGGAGATTAGAGAAAGTTGCAGCAAGAAAAGAGCAACAGAATAGTCTAATGGATTATGGCTTATGATGACTCCAAAGTTGGCAATGGTGTCTACATATTGACACGCAATGTGCCTGTTTCCGGCAGATACCTCGGTCAAGGCGGGCATGGTATGTTATTATATATGCTATAAAATTTTCTTATTTATTTTGATTTCGTCTTGAAACTTCGTTTCTTTTTTTTTTTTTTTTTCTTTCTTGTTTTTTGAGAAAAAGAGATAGTGAGTGAGGAAAAGAGAGAAGATTGAAGAGAAAAGTGAGAGTTCAGTGTGTGTGTGTGTGTGTGTGTGTGTGTGTTGTAGAGTTTTTAAGGTTGGCCTTGAGTTTTGGTGTCTTTGACTAAGGTTGTTAAGAGCAGACGGAATAGCGAGCTTTACCTATGGCATTATCACACACGTACTTTTCTTTCTTCTGCTTAGTTCCTACATTAATAATTTTCCTGTTTGTTTAGTAATAATTAATAAATTGTAAATAATTAATTTGATTATTGTACCGGTGCATTATTATTATTATTACTATTATGGAGGTTTATAAGGAGATTATTTTTTGAGTATCAATTTTACACGATGGTAAATTTTTAGACTCTGGTCCATGGTGACTCTCGGTGCAAGTGCTCTTTGCAGTAAATCCGTCTGCACGCGGACGAGACATGGCATTGCACATTTATGAAAAGCTACAATCACAGACATTGAGGATCCGTGGCGCAATGGTAGCGCGTCTGACTCCAGATCAGAAGGTTGCGTGTTCGATTCACGTCGGGTTCAACATTCCCAATCTATGCGGATCAATATTTTTTTCTTAAAAAAACAAAAGCAACGATGGAGAAAGATGAATTGAAATGACGATATATATAAGAACAATGTAATGTTATCCATTATTTAATAAGCTTATTAACATAGAGAAGACGCGACTGTAATATATATTTACAATGTCTAGGAATAGGAATAGCATCATTCAATATAAACTGCACGCCAAATGCATTACTGTCCGAGTTCAGTTTACTTTGTCATTGTTTGTGACGGAGGTATACAAAAAAATCCCATAACATCTCAGTCTACTTGCCATTTTCCTTGGTCTCATCCTGAATCGCTAATATTATAACCTAACAGAGAAATAAACATGTCAAAATCAATGAAAAAGAATTTATGTTTTGTTTTTTTTTTTTCCTTTTTGCCTAATTAGATTTAGTCGAATCTAATAAATTATATAATAAGTATATACATTTGGTATATGATTGATCACTTTGCCTAAAATATATATTAGTTTATCAAATATTCTAACCCAAATTCAACTCAAACTCTGAGTTAGAATTTGAAGAGAGTCCG